>VXBC01013380.1:1350354-1521213 GCA_013399945.1 Ploceus nigricollis
TTTTTTTTGGTAAGTGATGTGTGTTATTTTGTTTGTTTTGGCTGGGTTTTTGTTTGCTTGGGTTTTTACCCTCCATTTTGGGTATATTTTTGTCAAGACAGAATCAGTTTACTGAACACAAAGACAGAAGAACTACTTATGCACCAGCCATTCTAATATTGAACAATTCTCAAAAATAGGTCTCTGGTAGATGATATCTTTTTATACACTCTGATTTTCTATGGCACAACTACAGAAGCATTGTGTCTCTAGGCTACTGCTTTATCACTAGCACATTAATCCTGCCAAATGCCTATTATATATTGTGCCATGGAAACTGATGAGAGAAAACACAGTGAGGACAACTTGTTGTATCCTTTTTCCAAGCTCTTGACCCTAGTAGCCTATGAGTCATTTGAAATGATTGAAACATACAGGTAAAGAAAATCAAGATTCTGTGCACCTCCTGAGGGCTGGCGGTGAGACACACAATCTTTTATTTTTGGTTAAAATGCAGCCTATTGTAGTTTTCTTATAAGCTACTAAATAAGTGGTGATATAGGGAAGATACAAAACTCATTTATCAGGATTCATGCATGTAATTTCCTCAAAAACTGCTAAACTAGGAGAGAAGCCTTCTGCACCCTGTCCATAAAGAGCCTTGTGATGAAATGGTCAAGGAAAGGATGATGGAGTGACCAGACAAGGGGCTGCACCTCAGATGCCACTCTTTGGGTTCCAGTTTTATCTCTCAGTCACATCAGATGTATGACAGAGGTTGTTTTGTCCTGTCGATATTACCTTCTTGCTATATTCAGTGAAGCTGCAGTGGCTGGATAGTTGTGTGGCCTCACTGTGTGGTGCTGCCAATAGTGAATAGAGCAGCTGGTCCCCAGCCTGGGGCTCAGCCCAGTACATAAAATGCCACAGGCTGACAAACAGAGGTCCTTTTGCTAGTTTGCTGTGGTGACAAAAAGTCTTGAATTTATTTTACACGCACACAGACACACAGACACAGACACAGACACACAGAGGCTCTTCAGTGAGGAGGTGCTTGAGGAAACAGCTGTGGGGCTGTCAGGAGTCCCTTACAGCCAAACTGAAAGATGGGTAGATGTTTTCTCTGCTTCTGAGGATGCTTGCTCTCCTTTCTGAATCCTGCTAAATCTTCCTGTCTTATAAAGAACATTTTCCCTTGAGACCATAAAGACACTTCAGATAGAATGCTTTCCTCCCCCCCCCACCCCCCATTTTCAATGTAGTACATTTCACCAAGGATAAGGAATTTTCTAAAGACCTTCTCTCCTTTTACATTCAAATTGCTCAGTGCCTGATCTGTGAGCTATGCTAGCAATATAGGCAGTGTAGATTTGCTTTCAAATAGAAAGTAGAGCTTTCCATCAAAAACATTTTGTTTATTTGTCAAGTGTAATTGCCCCTTCCTAGCCAAGGTTATGAGAAAATATTTTTGTTTAAATGGAGAGTCAAATGAATAGTTTCCATAGCCCTTAACTCACAGAATCCCAGTTTAAGGTTTAGCACAAATATATAGACAAAGTGGTGTTTGCTGAATTCCCCTTGCTAAAACATTGGCAGCTCATCACCAATTCAGGAAGATGTCAGATGTCTGACTTGTAAAAACACAGTGAGTCTGAGAACTATGGATAATTTCCAGCATGAGTTGTTAGATACTGCGATGATATTAGTATTATTATTGTTGTTATTATTATTATTATCATCATCATCACCATCATTGTCATCATCATCACTACTAGTACTGGTATTAGTTATGATTTATTTTTTATTAAAGCGTACATTTAAAAATCAGAAATAAAGGTTAAGAGGCAAGCCTGAAACAGAGGTTATCTTCCCCTACCGGTATTTTCCCTTTAAAACCAGCGCACAGTGATTGTTATATCCCTTCAGAAGTCAGTGATGCACTTTGTGCTTCTGAGAACTGGCATTCCCATTCATACATGATCTGAAAGGCAGATCTGAATTCAGACCCTCACTTTATATGTTTTGCAAAATACAGCTTCAGTTTCCTCCCAAATAGGAAAAATCATGTTTTGGTAAAACTGACCCTGTAGCATTAAGGCATCATCACATTGTGGCTGATACCTACTGACCAGGACACTGGATATTAGCCCAAGGATGAAATACAAAGCACCGTTACATTCTGGGTGATTTTTTTTTGTTCCGTTATTGCCTGTCAAGGTAGTTGCAACCAATGTAAGCATGAGCAATCTCAGGACTGACAGGGTTTTCAGAGATCAAGGTGATGTTATTCTACTATTGACTCTTTGATCAGGGTCTGATACTACTGAACTTCAACCTGACTCAAGGGAATATGCAAACGTTTCACTACTGAGTCTGAGTGTGGTCAGGAAAACAGACCTTGCAAATTGATATGCATACCTAACTATACCTGCACTGAGAATATAAAGTGTATATCTGCTCTAAAAGATAAACTTGGGGAATTTTCAATAGTAGAAATGCTATAAAATAACATAAAATTGGGAAATGCTTTGAAATGGGCTGACACAAACTACATAATCCTTCAAATCTGGCTGCATTACTCTGGACAAAATTCTTTTGTCTCATATTTACAGAAGCTGGTTTAGAAGAAAAATAATTATCAGTAATTTGTGGCAGATTTTATTTTTTCTCTTCTTAGTGGATATTGCCTTTTTGGCTGCTGACTAGGTAACTGAGAGCTAATATTTTGGATACTGCCTAGTTAAGCCATTCTGCCTGTGAATGTGCTTATTCTATTAATGTGTCTACAGTGAACAGAGTAAGATACCTGCAGCTTTAGCAGACTTAGTTTTCCTTTGGAGAAGGAAAAGGGACTCTGGTAATGTCATTAATGTGATTTTCACTGATTTTTTTTTTTACGGTATTGTTTTAAATGGTCTATGTCTGACTTTTGAGAAAGGCTCCAAATTGTGCAGCAAAGTGTATGAAAACTGAGAATAGAAAGTTAGTTGACTACTCGTAGCTCAAAATGTTATGGTTTTTTTCTAGCTCCAATACTTCCAGACCTGTCTTTGGAAAAGTCTTAGATGCTTTTGTGTGGTGCAATGGTCACACCCAGTGGCCAGTTGGGTTAATCACATATGTGTATTCCCTATGGATATCCGAGGCAGTTTGTTACAGGAATTTCTTCTTATATACTGTGAGAGCTTGGAATCTAACTGGATAGCAGGAAAACAATGTATGTCCACCTTCACCTCAAGGTTTGTTCCCAAAAGACCCTGGCTGATCAAAAAGAAGGTCTGGACCATTCATGAAATGAATAAGAAAGAGGAGATGAATCCCCCATGGAGACATTCTTAAAATTAGGACCTTTGACTATAATGAGCCGATGTTTTAAAAGAATGATTCAAGGACAGGCTGAAATAAAACCCTGTACTTTTCCTTAGTTTAAATTCAGCTTTCTTTTAACTGTGGAAAGCCTGAAACATTTGCCCGATTCTTCTTTTTTGGCATTATCAAGGTAATTGGAAAAAAAAAGACCATTTTTCTTTTCCATAAATAAAAAATGTATAAGAAGCACCATGGATAAATCAAAGGAGGTGCATACATATAAACCCCCCTTCCCTCTCCTCCCAGTCTAACTATAGCATCCTCTATTAGCATGACAATGACACTGATGTTTTCTTTCTCCCAATGTAGGCCATTTTGTCAAGGTCCCTGTTTTCAATTAGTGTCAGCAAATGACACATGGGTGGGAATGCTACAGGCATGCTCAGTGGAGGTGGCACTGTGGTCGCTGATTTTGGGGTGGGGGATGGGAAAGACAAGTTTCAATGGGGAAAAAAGGAAGGAACTACTCTTCATATAATGCTTTGCCTTTATGCTCCCAAGGACACATATGTTTGTTCCCTTGCCCACATCACACTTGTGCAAGCGGTCTCCTCTAAAGTCCTGCGTGGCACGGTAGGGTTCATTTACACAGTGTCAACCCAAGTAACAATCAAATCATAGAAGTACAGAATCATTTAGGTTGGAAAGGACCTCAAAGATCATCAAGTCCAATCTTTGACCAATCACCATGTTGTTAAACAGACCAGGGCAGTAAGTGTCACATCCAGTTTCTTGAGCACCTTTGGGGACAGTGACCTCCTTGGGCAGTCCATTCCAATGTTTAACAATCCTTTCCATGAAAAATTCCTCCTAAAGTCCCAGACTGAACCTCCCCTTGCTCAGCTTGGGGCTATGTCCCCTCATCATGCCACTGGTTCCATGGGAGAAGAGGCTGCCCAACACCCTTTCACATAGGCCTAGGAAGTGCTAAGATCTCCTCTGAGCCTTCTCTTCTCCATTCTAAACATCCCTAAATCCCTCAGCCACTCTTCATAGGACTTCTGCTCCAGACCCTTCACCAGCTTCATTGCCCTTCTCTGGACTTGCTCCGGCATCTCAATGTCCTTGAAGTGAGGGTTCCAGGACTGGACACAGTACTTGAGCTGCAGCTTCACCAGTGCTGTATGCAGAGGGAATAGTGAAATATTTATTTGAATAATTTTTAATTGTTAAATCTTCATTACTTAATTTTGCCAGTCTTCCCCCAAATGTTTTAAAACATTGCCTCAAAGCTATAAATGAGTGGGATTTTCTTCAACTTCTTACCAGTACTCTCACCTTCTTTAGAACAGAAAATACCTGTCAATTTCTGTGCATTTCTCTTTTACCTACAGCATCTGCTACTTGATTCTTCTTGCATTTTTTTTCCCCCAGGAACTGGAAAAGTTGCTCCCTTCCGATATGAAGAGTTCTGCCACAGCTTCTGCATTGTTGATTGGGTGCTGGCACCTGCAGGAACTATACCAAGGCTTTTATAATCTTTTTCTACTGAGAAGCTTCTATACATTTCCTGGTCGAGATGCAGACTTTGGATACTGGATTTGAATATACTGACAGTAGTCTTGCTTTACTTACTTCTCCCTCACACACATATAGTCCTTGGTCTCCCAGGTCTCCACAGACAATGTATTATACAAAGCAGAAAAGGCATTCATCAGAAATTTTTAAAAATAACTATGTATTCCTTTTTCTTGATGAAATTTTCTTTTGTGCTTAGATGACTGAAAAAAATCCCGGCATGTGACACTGTGAACATTGAGAGAATGATGCCACAAATTCTTCTTACAACGGAGACAGTCAATCTGGAAATGTCACAGGATGAATTCTTGGATCTCTGAAGTGGGCTGAGAGACTTTATGTCAGGATACTCCTCCAAAAACCCACGCACTAATATATTACAGCTATTTTTCTGTACTGGGTTTTCTTGCACCTCACAGCATGGAGATATTCATGTGCAGGAGTTTGTGCTCTCTCTTCGTTTTTGCTTTGCGGGTCACATTCAAATGAAGCTTCCACATGGGATCAAACTTGACAAAAAAGAGCAGTTATACTTTAAGAAAGTGAGTTGGCCTGCTTTTTGTATCAGTTCTCTTGCTGGTTGTTTCAATATGCATGTGATATAAAGAGACTCTGTCATGTCCAGTTTGTCCACCAGTTCAGCTTAGATTCAAGAGTCAACAAATCCCCTAAATTCAATGAAAGTTTTTGTCATTTAATGAAAATAATAAAACTTGAGTCAAAATACTTTTCTATGCTGCAAAATAGCGCTGGTGCATGGAAATCATATAAGAAAACTTTGTATAAACTAAATAAAACCATTGATGCTGATTTCTCTGACTAAATTGATAGAAGCTAAAAAAGAAATATTTCTCTACTTCTGCTGTATTGATATGATCCCATTTCAACTCCAGTTGACACATAGGTCTATTTATTTGAAGTGCCAACTGTTACTTAATGATTAATAAGAAATGGAGAAATATGAAATGATTTGTAAAGTTATTTCCAGCTTCAGTGACCTCATCTTGGAGTAAATAAATCAAAAAGAACTAAATAGAAGACATGCCTATATGTGTTGCAATGTTAAATAAAGTCTCCTGTGCTTTATGTTCCCAAAATAGATATGATGTGTTCTTTCGAATGAGATTGACCCATTCCTACTGCAAGTATGAAATCAGATTTAGTGGAGAAATACCCAATTACCTGAGCTGCTACACTTTGTGATGCAGATGGAAAGGAGTCCTTCTGGTCTGCCATTGTTTTCAAGGTCCAGCTGCACATGCTATAACATCTGGGGTCAGCCCATGGAGCTGTGCATACCCTCACTTTTCATCTCTCTTCTCTGTGACCACCCCAAAGTAATTCTTCCTATTAGGAAGGAGAAACTGGACCAGAGATCCTATAGTAAAGAGTATTTGCTTCATGTTTTCCCAGGACTGAGAAGTGAGCACAAGGAGTTACTGTCTGTGCAGAGATTCCCCAGCAAGGACTTTCTGCATGTGCAGTGACAGGATCGATGTTGTTATGGTCTGTGAAGCTGAAGGTCCACCAATAATGAGAGTGAATTACTTCTGCTGAGAACAGAGCCATCGTGATGGCAGGGGGGATTAAAATCCTGTCAGGTCTGAATCCAAAATGAGGTCAGTGGGAGATTTCTGAGGCATACCCTTCGATCCATGCTTCAAGGTCTGCCGAGGGTGCATTCAGGTGTGCCAAGGTTTGATGCACTCTGGTGCCTCCTAAAGTAGTTATGCCATTTTGCCAAGGAAGGGCCACTGTGATGGTATTTAACATCTCATCCGGAAGCAGTTTTGCCACCTCATCCCCAGAATTATACAGGGCGCAGAAGATGCAGCATGTGGTTTGTAGCAGGCTATAAGAACACAATACCTTTATGTAGGCATTGAATCTCTAAATATCCCTGGGAAACCCTGGGCAATTTACTTTAGTCCTGTCTGCCACTCAGACTAGGCTCATCATTTTTGTGCTAAGGGCATGAGAGTGCATCATTGACATTAATGGTGTCAAACATGTGACGTGATGCATAAGCAGGATTGCATGAATTAATTAAATGGCAACTCCCTGAACTCATTTAGCTTTTTCCTCTGCAATATATTGGTAAATAGATGTTTCACATACTGCACGAACTTTCAGCAGAGGATCCAAATCAAACCAAAGCAAGAGACTTTCCCCCCACAGCTAATTAATCCACACAATGCCCCTGTGCTGTTTGTTACACAGCAGCTTCTCTTACTTGGATCAAGTTTGTTCCTATCACTTTGAATGCAAAAAGCAGTTGATCATTTCATCCATGTGACTACAAGGGTGACTGTCACAGCTTGCAAAGCATATGGTAGCTCTTGCAACATCAATAATAATCTCTAAGTAATGCAACTTTGGGTTATAGTCATCTTTTATTATCACTCCAGTCTTCCAGTAGCTTCCTCCTGTCTCTCTTTTAAAATTTTTGTCTTTCATTATTAAATGAAACCTTCTATACCCAGTGATTACATTATCAAGGATTACCTGCTGAAAGGGATCAAAAATTATCAAAATAAAGGCTGTGTTATTCTGAATAAATTTTACTTATTTTGAGGGGCTTAATCAAATTCATTAGAGAATTAAATTAAACAATAAGCAAGCAATGTTTTAAGCATTTTGCAGCTGGAGACACTGAAATTTAAAGAGGAAAAAGGGACTTGCCACAGATTTGCCATACAGAATGAAATTGAACTGAATTTTCTCCTTGAAGGCTAAATGCATCCCTTACAGATTCCACATGGAGTGGAGCTTATAAAGTGTTTATGTAAAATCTGTGGAGGGCAATGAAATACTTTTTGGTTGTCATTTGAAAGTTAAATTCTATTACATAAGGAATAAAATCCACTGCAACTATAGAAGGTAATTTTTCTTTAGACATATCATAGTATTCCAGTCCCACACTGAAATGAATTCAAGATTGGGCATATTCACAGCATTCCTTACAATCTTTGTAAGATTTATTTGAATCATTCTAAATGAGATGCCTTTCACACTCTACCTATTATGGGGTATTGATAACATCTGTTTACTAATAAGAGAGCAACATCCAGTGACTCCATAGAACAGGAGAGGTTTGAATGGCTCTCATGTTAAGTCATGTGGCAGAGTGCATGACTGCTCAGCTAATGGGAATAACAAGGGTTTACAGACAAAATGAAATGGGACAGCAGCAAGTGTGGGGAACAAGTTATTTATGATGCTTATTATTTTGGGAATGAAAGAGTGAACCTAAAGGTACAGAAATCATTGAAATATATTCGTGTTTTTGTCCAGTTACTCAGAAGCTGGGTTTATGAGACTCTGTGTAAAAGAAATCATGGACCTGTGCTAAGAAGGGCTAGAGTCCTGCCATATTTAATTATCAAAGCCCACTCCATTTGTTTCCTGGACAGGTGAGTTTCATGGCCTTGTGTCTAGTTGTGCGTTGCTGGCAGAGACACAGACCTTGTGTTCTGTTGCCTTGTGGGACTGTAATCAGAGCACTGTCACTGTGAAAGAATGAGATTAAAACCATCTCCAAGGGATTGAGTTCTCAGGTCTGCTCTCATGTGGGTCCATCAACACAAATATCCCACTTCACCTTGCCAGGGCAGTTCTGGCACAATATGATGTCAGAGTAGATGCTTTGCAAGGGAAGTTACAGGGTTTTTAGGGCTGGTGAAAACAAAGGGTTGGTCATCCTGCCTAATCACACAGGATGTCTCTGTGAGCCTGGAAAAGTTGATCTTGAGGGGAACCCACACTCTCCTTTGCAAAGGATGGGAAGGGATCCTTTATCTTTGTGTGATCGTTCAGACTACAGGCAGGATAAAACTGGGTATAAAACTGCACTTCTGGCTAAAATAACTTTTAAAGAAGGAATCTGATTGTGCCTGGCTCTTGTGTGGGTACAAATGAGGAGGAAAGGCATAATATGTTTTCTCTGTGCTCTTCCTACAGAATGAGACTTGCTACACCTCTCTTAGGTATTTCAAAGTGATGTCTGTTCAGATCTGAAAGTTATCCTGAGCTACTTTATTTATAGTCAATGAAAAGAAATTAGAGGGTGCTTTTTTCCTTTAGATGAAGCATATTATTGTAGCAGGTGGTCTGAGACAGGCGAAACGAATCACCCTGTGAAGCTGAGTCCTTCTTGCTATTGAATATAAAAGCTAGAGTGACTCAGATTTAGATAACTTCTTTTTAAGAACAGAAGTTAGATGAAATATAGATCAGGAATAAGGACCAGCCCTATTTCATTATTCTGGAAGGTGGAAGTCTCTAGGAGGGCTCAGTTTAATGGAATAATCTTTCCTAACCCATACTGTATTTTTGTTGATAGGTAGCTGGTTCACAGTCCGAGCTGCTGCTGTTTGAGTCCGATCTTTGCTGTTGACAGGTAAGTTGAGACATAGGTCAACAAAGTAAAGTGCATAGGCTTGCAAGAAAACCTTTGTGTCAATGGAAAACAAGCTTGGGGATTCTGACCTCAACAGTCATGTGGCCACAAATCCAGCTCTTGGTAATGTTGAAATTTTTCTAGTAATACCAGAATGATTTGTAAAGATAAACTGAGTCATAAAAGATTCCTCATGTAGCTGAGAAGAGATAACACAACTGAATTCATAGAGCCCCGTAATATTTTCCTACCCAGAAAGGACACATTCCTTTGTCCAACTTTAAAAACAGGTACTAAGATACCCATCTTTCTTTTTCCCCCCTTGCTATTGTTCACTTGCGAATATGTAACACAGCATAACATTCTCAAACTATAATCTGCTCAACATTATCTAATTGCATCTGTCATTTTACTCTGCAATAAAATACTTCTGGGGAAAAAGAAATATGGAACTTAGCACTTGAGCTACTTTTTAAAAAATTGCTTCTGATTTTAAACGTGTAGCAATGACATTTACATGCTAAAATTTAAAAAGCAAAAACAATCTGCATGTTATCAAGCTCATATGTAGTTATTATCTCTAGCTCATATGCTACAGTGCAGGTATACTTTGTTCAAGTGATTCTTAGGGCAGAGATGTTCTTGTACAAGAGCTTAGCTGTGGCTTATATCTCTATTTTTATTGTATGCTTTAATCAGCCTATGGACCGCCTGTTTGGTATTGTGTAATTATTGTTCCTCTGAATGTGCTAATTGCACTTTGGCTGTATAACTTGTCAATGGGAGGGTGCCAACATATTCACTAAGAAACATCTTTGTGCTATCTGTGCCAGCTTCCCAGAAAATACATCCAAGATGGTTATTGATCCTTTTTCTTGTGCTTTTACAGCTTAATCTCCCTTCCCCCCCCCCCCCCTTTTTTTTTGATTCTCAAATTGTTACCCTGTGAAAGCGATTTCTTTTGTGAAATCCCACGCCAGAAGTGGGCCAGCTTCTTGCAGCCTTGCATGTCACTTGCAGTTTCTACTTTCTCACCTTTCTTCTTTCCATTCTTTCCCCTTAGTATATCTCCTTCCTGCTGCCACTGAATGAGGGTAGGAAAAGTCTATTATTGCTGCTTGATGGTTGGCATTCTCGAGTTGCACAGAAAGTATTAGGCATGAATTTGTTACTGCCTTCAAAAACCATGGGAGCCTCTACACAGACTTGTCTCCTAAAACTCAAGTACAAAGACAGTCTTGCCTTGTATGTGCTTACATAAAAAGGAAACAGCAGGGATTAATTACTTTAGACAGCTAAATAAATATTTATTTCCCCATAATAGTCTTCAAAAATATCTGTCACTGCTTCACTGCCTAACAATGGCTGGTAGCGACAAGTAGGATCTTTTTCAATGGAAGTTGCTTTTTAATGAGTGTTTTTCGAGTAGGAGGTTTAATCTGATGCTGCTTTTGGAGCAATGCCTGGCCTATCCCAATACAAACTCTCTCTGATTAACAAAAGCCTGCATTTTTAAACTGATCTAGCTCAGCTGATGCTAGTTGATTCTTTTATTTAACTCAGGCTTGTTTATGAGTCAATTAGCATTTAAACTGAGCTCCCAGCCTTCATATAAACTCTCAGCCATCTAAACCAAACAAAACAGCACTTTCTGCTGCTTTTAGGGGCCACTAAGCACCTATAAAATATCCTACTGTAGCATTTTTAAGTTGCCAGGGCTTAGAGAATTCATCCAGTGATTTTGGATGAGATTCATTCAGGCCAAAATTAGATTAGGTACCATCCTCAGAGTAGGAGTCTGCACTTCCTTGTATTTCTCTCTCAGTGTCCCTGCTGCCTTCCCTGGGAGAAACCTCCTACTGGAAGTGGTGGGGCAAGTGGTTAGGTGAGATGCAGTGCACCTAAAATGCCCTGAAAATGCTGAAATACACCCAATCATTCACCTTTCCAACCAGTTGCCTCTCCTCTTCTACTGTATTAAGCAGTAAATTCCTTTTTAATTTTGCTTATACTCTGTGCCACACTTGGTGTGTAGGACTTCTTGTAGATGTTATGTCCACAAAATGGATCTGTGGCCCACAAATTGGAGCCATTCCCTGTGACATTCGTGGGCTCGTGTTCTGCTGTGTTGCTTCTGCATAGCTTTAAGAATAGAATTAAAGATGCTGTTAATTTTGGGAAACGAGCTTTCAAGCAGAAACCATGCATAGTTCAATTCCGTACCATAGGTAAAGTGCATGAACTGTTCTGTTGATTTTCCAGTGGCTCTGATGAGCTTCTTCAGGGTACAGCAAGCTCTCTGCCGGCTCTTTTCAGGTGCCAAGATCCTTGCACATGCATAGAAGATTGTGGTGACACCGAAAGCATGTGGAAGGACGTTTCTTTGACCCCAGCAGCAGACAGAGAACACAGCCTGGTCTTTCCACAGATAATGTGCCACCTTCTTACTTCACATGTACCTTTCAGAAATCTTTCAAACCTCTCACTTTGAATTAGCAGCAGAAATTTGAAGATACTTCATCTAATGGTGACAATTGTCCTGATTTCAGGGGAGGTTGGATTCAATGACCATCAGAGGACCCTTCCAACCACAATCTCCTCAGCCATTTAAACCAGTCAATATTTAATGTCTTAGATTCAGGTCACTGAATGCAAGCATTGAAGGCCCAGCCTGTGTTTGTTGGGACAACAAGGCTCTTTTTAGGCCATAGATAAAACTGAGCTGCTGAACTTATGCAAGAATTACTTGGTACAAGTTTTCTCAGGCATTAGTAGGAGGGAGAGATGCTTGTTTGAAAGCTCCCTAAAAGGCATGTCAGGGAGAGAGACCACAGGTCACTTTACCAGAAAGGTAGTGTCCAGGCACCTCCTGCTTGTGCACAGGGACATGCTCAGAAAGGGAGGGTGCTTTGGCTTGTCCTGGACTCTCACAACAATGACCTGCTTCCCCAGGGGTAGGTCTGGGCTCTGTCTTCCTGAGACAGAAGTGGAAGATGGAGATTGAGAGAGGGAGAGTGAGGGCACATGGATGTGAGCAGGGAAATAGAGATGGGTGGCAAAGGAAAATGAGAGAAAAAGGCGTCTCAGAGCCAATGTCAAGTGGAGTCTGGGGCAGGAGGGGAGCTGCCGTGTGGAAATGGTGAATAAGGAGAATAGGGAGAGTGGTAGAGGGCAGTGGTGCATCCTCCTCCCCCTCTCCTCAAGGGAGGGAGTGTGTTGTGGGGGGAAAGCATGCATGCACTATGGGATGGAGCACTACACAGAGGTGTGGGGTGAGAGAGGAGGCAGCAGGAGGTGGTGTGGGGAATCCCTGAAACAGAGAGAGGGCAGACAGACCATCAGGGATCTTGTGTGGTGAGCAGTGCCTCTTGCACTCAGACCTATGGAAGCAGCGAAGTGTACAACCAATAGGATGCTCAAGGGAAGGCTGGATGAGCATGTGTTGTAGTGGTGCAGCTCGACACCTTCTCCCGCTTTGGGCAAGCGGTGGGGAGAGGAGAGTGTTTTCAGGAAAAAGAGATCTAATTCAAGAGTCACTTCTCTTCTTCTCCCTTCTCCCATTCTTTATGTTTATTTGTGCAGTCAGGTACTTGATAGGTGGTTTAATATATTCATTTTATGTATGCCAGGGTAGCTCCATCCCTGATTGAACTCCATTGAATCCAGATCATTATTAGAAAATTGCTTTATAAATAAGGCTGGACTGAGAGACACTTTCTATGTTAAATAGAAAGCATTGTGCTTCTAGGGCTGCTGCATGTTTTCTTGAAATGCAAACACTGGCAGCAGGCACATCATTGTTAAACTAATTAAAGTTTAAAGAGAGACCTTTATATGTACTAGTCTAGCTAATTTGTTGTCACAGGATCATAATTCATTAAATATATTTTCTATTGTTAGTTAAATCAATAGTGAGCAAAACAGAGCATATGGAATATGTCAGCTGATGAGTCAAGATGGAAGGAAACATCTTTACTGAGTCTTTAAGTTATGCCTTTTTCTACAGTTCTCTTCAAGGTTGCAGTGTAAATAACTGTGATGGACTTTGCCTTCAGATATCCTGCTATGCTGAGCTGTGATACTTCCACTTTACAAAACCACTGGAAAACAATGTTAAAGCAACTACTGCTTAGTGGTAATGCAGGCCTCTGTATTGGAGACAAAATTTGGAGATGTAAATGGAGGACAAATTGATCACATGCCATGAAAGTTATGACAGTACGATTTAAAATAGATGTGTGAAATGATTCATCCCAGGACACCATACCTGTTTTCGTCTCTGCATGTCTGTCCCATTCCTCTTGCAGGGATGGCTCAGCTGCTCCAGCAGCATCAGCTGAACTCCTGCACAATAGTACACAGTATTTAGAGAGAAAACAAAACAGATGCCAGCTGTGCTGCTCCACCCCAGATGCTGCTTCGTCAGCACAGGAGCCACCTATGCACTGGCAACAAAAATGTTGAAGACAGAGGCAGGGCAGATGGCTGAAGGCAGAAGCTACAGTGCAGTAGCAGGTGAATCAGAGTTGTCAGGCCAATGTGGCATCCTTGAGCTCTGAATTCACTTCTGGCACTAGTTTATTGGTTGTCTTATTGGTTGTGTCAGCCTGCTGCATAGGGGAAATGTTTCTTGGTGTGCTACATCTTCTAATTTTCCTGGGAACCAGGTGGGCCTTTGCCCTGGGATTGGAAGAAAATGGAAATGATCATCCTGGGAGTACAGATTTTTGAAAGTAGTTTTTATTCCTACACAAAGTCAAATCCTCATGAAAAGCCATCTCATAAGTACTGGGTACCAGTACTTCAGAGAGCATTGGTATGACATAGGTTTAGAGGAAGCTGAAGCTCCAGAGTTTTCTTGTATTTGTATTTCATCTCTGGACAACCTATTGCCTTTTCCTTGGCATGAATGGTTTTCTGGATTCCTTCAGAGATTCTTGCTTTTGAGTTTGAATGCCTGTCAGTAGCAGGGAAGAGGACATTGAGAGTCCATATGCTCTTGGTTCTAGCAGGGGCAGACTTACATGTTCCCTTTGACTGAGGCTGAATGAAGCTAGCAGTAATCTTCTGAACATTTGTTTGATAGGGGAACTGTCCCTGAGCCATCCTTTCAGATCACGTAGCTGCCTATCTCACCTCCTTTCCTTATCAAATTAAAACAAGTGGTTACGTGACTGTGGTGCTAATCAAGATGAGGGTCCTTGTGGATTTGTTCTCAACAAGTCTTGCTCACTCTTTCTTTTCAATCTCCCTGTCTGTCCTTCCTGTGGCCCTTCTGCCACTGTTACTGCAATCAGTGCTTTAGGTCCTCCCAGCATCTTCTAAATGTCCTTTGTTTCCTTTCTTCCCTCCCATGGTCTTAAGCAATCTCTCCCATCCAGTCTTTACACTGCCTGCATTTCAATCCCATATTTACTTCCACCCCTTGGGATGTGCATGGTTTGACAGCTCCAGTAGCTGGGCTGCAGCAGTGCGAAGGGACTGCCTGCAGGGTGCTACCAAAAAAACTGGTTGCCAAGCAAGACAAATAATGGGGAAGCTCTGCCTATACTCTACAGCAGAAGGGTGGAAATGGCCTCTTTTCTTTCCCAAACTTTGTGATTTCCCAAAGCTGTAAGATTTTAATGTGTGTTTGATGCTGCCTTTTTGTCAACCTTGGCTGGAGTCACACATGTTCTTTCATGTTTCTCGCAGAAAGGTGGGTAGATAGGCAGCCAAATGGCTTGAGGGTTTAAGCTTCTGGACTGCCTAAGAATTTGGGCTGCATAGGAGCATCACTTCTTTCTCTTATTGGTATTTTGTGTGTTATACTGGTGTTTTGCCAGCATCCACAAATCCTGATGAAGTCATGGCGGACCCGGTGCTCTATGCCAGGGGTAACCAAGAGTTTGTGTTTTTCCTCCTGATCCGTCTTTCTGATATTTTTGTGCTGAAACGGCCAAACCATGTGTTTCTATATGGCAAAAACTCATGGAAAATTTATAAAATAAAACAATTCATAAGGTCACCAAATAGAGCCTTGTTTTCTCAGTCTGAATCGTGTTTTCTCTGCTCGGTGAATGCTTGAAACTAGACATTGGCACAAATATGTCTAGCCAGTAACTGTGCCAAATAATAAAAGTTGTTTAAAGGACTGGCAAGTATTAGAACAAATAAAGCAATGACTTCATTGCATTGCAGTTTAGTTTCTAAAGTATAGTTAGAAATACAACATGTTTATTAACAACCACAACAGTGAGTTCTAAAAGTTGCAATCGAAGAGATTGCTCCCCTTCAGAGATCTTGGAGAGTGTGCTATAACTGGGAAGCTGTCAGTGAAGAGAACCTTTTTTCACTAAAAAAGATGTAAAAGGTATACTAAAGCGAGTGTCTGATTCCTGATAGCTCTGTCAGACCTGCACATGATGGATGTGATTAGTACTGTCAAATATAGACACTGGGTAATGCTCTCTTTAACTAGCATTGAAGTGTGCCTCACATTAGCATGAATGCGAGCTGTGCCTCTGAAGGGTAGAGGAGCAGAAGATGGCCAAATGGAGACTGTAAATGTGTGTCCAGCAGTAGAAGAACCTTCTCACTGCTTTAAGGCAGTTGAACAAATACTGTAAGATAGACTAGGTTTATGGGTCCTAGGAAAATTGGAGAAAGAAGGAAAAGTGCTCCTATCAGAGGAAGGATAAGATATTGGTAAATTAATCACCTCATGTTGTAGGAACAGAACAAACAAGGAGACCTGAATGTTAGCTTTGTTCAGAATAAGGAGGGATGAATGCAAATTGCCAATAGAGGTTATTATCCAGTTTTACAGTATTTGCTCTTTTGCCTGCATTGAGTACACCAACTTAGCCAACCAGAGCAATGTCAGCAGATCTCCTGCGGTCCCACAGCACCCGCGGTGATGCCCTGGGTGCTGGTCTGTCTGTGCTGGCAAGCACACACAGCATCTCTGTGCTATGAGCAGAGTTACTGCTCTGCTGTGGCACAGGGATTTTGTCTGCCTGGAGGTTCCTGTCTGCCTCTTTGTAAGAGCCAGAGCCCTCTCCTGGACATGCAGGGTCCCCTACCCTAAATCATGGGTTCTCCTCTAGAGCTACCATTCAACAAAGCTGGAGCAAAAGCAACCATTCAATGAGCAGAGCTTGAGCAGAACTAAACCTGCTGTGCCACTGCTGTCCTCCCAACACCTCTTACTTTTCAGATAAAACGGGTTGAGAAATTTTGCTCAAAATATTTTGCATTAAATTTGAAAGTAAACAAACAGGGTTTGAGTTTAAAGTTGATGAAACACAAGAAATGTACATTGAAACTTACTTTCCTCATAGACCTTGCCACTGAAAAATGAAAGGAAAAATAGAGTAAGTTGTATTTTCTCACCAAAAAAAAGCATTTTCTGACAAAACCTCATTCTTCAGGGAAAATTATTTTTCAACCAACATTTTTGAACAGCTGAAGTTTCAAAATAAAAAAAGGAAAAATACAAGCTTACAGTTGATTGTTTACTGCCCAGTAGCATATACTCAGATGAAAAGTAAAAGCAACCTGCAGCACATAGAATAGAGGGATGGAACAAAAGCCAGAAGAAACTGACAGGCACCGGTTGAGGAAGAATTAATCATTCATTCAGCAACATAAGTTGGCAGATTTGTTGTGTAGTTTACCAGCATCCAAAGCCTTTTGTATCTCCATATTCACCCACAGTCTTTGATTCCAAATATTGCAAATTGGTAGTTTAGAATTATTGCACTATCTATTTTGAAATTATTGTTTCTCATACTTCCGAGAGACTTAAAAGGTCATGGAATGATTTCATGGTCTCCCATGAGTCATGGTAGTTACAGAGGGGTTTTACAAATTCCAATCAATAAGGTTATGTTTCACTATAGAGAGGCAATCAAAAAAGGTCGTTACCCTGAAAAAGAGCACCATTTATTAACAAAGATGTTCCTTGACACAACAAAACTTCTCTTTCATCTTCTGGAGTTATATTTCAGTTAGAAGCTTCATTAACTATTTCAATATTAAAATTATTTTTCATTAGGTTAATATGTACATGTATATCATTAGCTTGGAGTAAAGGAGAGAAACCTTTTTGCCTGTTCCACTCCAAAACAGAGACTCCTCTGTACCACCAGCACTAAAAGAAGAGAACACATACAATGCAAACTCATAAGCAGAAGATAAAAAATGCAGCTAGCTGTGTCTTCTCAGAAATCCAGAGTAGTGCAAAAGAATCTCCAGGCAACTATTTTGTTAAAAGAGCAAACCCTGAAGTTGCTTCTGCATGCAAGGATGAAATGTCACATCTGTTGTTCATTGATTAGAAGCCAAAGAAAGATGCAGAGCTCTTTCTTTTTCAATTTCGAGCCTTTCTGTATAATGGTTGCTCACCTACCACATGAATGGCTTGCATTTTTTAAGTTATTGCACAGGGTCCTTCATTACTCATCATCTCGATTTGGAACCAAGGAGGAGGAGAAAAGGTAGCAAAGGGCTAATATGGAACTAAGAACTCCAAACCAGCTTAAACTCTCAAAAAGGAAATCATCAAAAAAAAAAAAAAATCTATTTAATTCATGCTAGCAGGTGGAAGAGATAGGTGAGCAAAAGGTTGCTATATGTTCGATACAGCTAAGCAGGAAAGCTGAGATTTCTTTAAAAACCCACAGCTGATTTAGGAATAGCAACCTGCTTAAGAAGTTTAAACCCTAGGAAACGTGAGGCTTCTGAGAGATTAGCAACATGTGGAGAAAAGTAAAACCAGAAAAAATACTCTACAAAATTCTAATGGTGAGTTTTGGAGAAATAATACAAATAATTGCAAATTATGTGAAAGGAAACAGAAACTGAAAATAAATGTTTTTTAAGTACACACATGTAACTTCTATTCCATGGAAGAGAAAATTGTGCTTTTTCACTACGAGCTTCTTGTAAGCAGCAACTTTAGCAGGCACACTGTATAACTGCTGTCACAAGTGGAGCACCAACTCTCGTGCTGCACACATCTCTGACCTACTGATGGTTCAGGGAGTACATTCCTTGGAAGGACAGCAGCTCATAAGTAGGCAGATTGTTTTCCAGATGTTTAAAACGTTTTTTCACAGAAAGCCAACAAAAACACAAAGTAAGAACAACTGAATCAGTTGTCCTGTCATAGATGTTCCTAGAAATCTCTCTCTGGAGCTGAAATGAAAACGTGGAAGAGTTATTCTGGCCAAGTTAGATGAAAAATAACAGAGCTTCCAAAATTAATTTATGCCACAATAATTATGCAAAAATAAAATGAGTGCATCCCTGTGGCTGGTAGTCTGAGCTAAAAAGCATGTAAAATGGGGAAACAAATCCCTAGCAGGGAAATAATTTCTGGGGACAACTGGATGTTTCAGCTGTTTTCTGACAGGGACAGGGTCCTCAGAAAAAAAAAAAAAAAAAAAAAAAAAAAAGAAAAAAANNAAAAAAAAAAAAAAAAAAAAAAAAGGAAAGAAAAAGCTCACATCTGTGCAATTTTAATGCACCATTTAGAAGGCCTCAGTTTACCACATTATTTGGAAAATGCTTTTTAAAAACTCTAATATTTCCCACATATACATAATAAATGACATGAAACCATGGAGGAGAAAAATAATAGAAAAATGTTGCAATCAGAGGCTCTGGTAAGCTCCTGGAATGGATTCAAATTAGGAGTTTGAAATGCAGAAGACAAAAATATGAGTTCAAGGTTAAAGAAATAACCAATCTAGGAAAATGTAGCAGGGAAAAAAAAAAAAAGCTTGGAAAAGGATGCAAATAGGTCTGATTACTAATATATCCTTATACATACATAAAAAAACCATACAGGAACCTAAAGAAAAGGCAATTTTTTCAGGGAACTTTATATTCAAACAGCTTTAAACCATTTAAACTGCTGTCTGAAGGTCTTTAGTGTGTAAAAATGCATAATGGGCATGGACTGGTAATCACAACAGGGACTTCCTGAATCTCAAACAGTTGATAAAGAAGGAACCTGTCCTCAGAGTGTATGATAATAAGCACCAAACAAAGCTGGTGGTTGATGCTTCTAAGCAAGGCCTTGGGGCAACACTTTTAACAAGGAATGGTGATCACTGGAGACCCATGGCATATGCTTCTGGATACCTAACTGGAACAGCATGTCAGCATGCACAAAAAGAATTGGAGGCTCTGTCTTGTAGTGTATGCATGCAAAAAACCTCCATTTATTTAATATGGAGTACCAGTGCTAGCAGGAACTGATCACAAAGCATTAGTGACAATTGCTGAAAAGGGTTTTGCAGGCAGATCTCCTAGATTGCAAATATGATATGGTTTACAACTCAAATATATAGAGCAGTCATACACAGAGCAGGAATTCTGTCCAGAGCTTTCAATAGAACTGAATTCATACAGAAATGGAGTCTTATGTGCATGCAAAAATTGTTTGGAATTTTCTTTCTTTTCAAACAAGAAGTCACTGTGGAGACCTGTCACTGCAGAAAGCCAAAGTACTAGATCATACATTGTAGAAGTTAATACAAGCTATCAGTCTCACTAACTGGACAGCACTTACTGGTCCTTAAACAATTTAGAAAGATGATTGGAATATATTTTCTGAGCATTAGTCCACTGCAGATAAAAAGAATGCATACATGATACTGGTGTACGCAGAAAATACAAAATGTTTTATATTACATTTATGAGTATTAACTATGGGTCAGTGTTGGTGAAGTAGCCAAAGAATGAAAAGGAAAACAGTTAGTTTCAGAAACACTGGTAAATTAAAAAGAACCAGCAATGATGGTAATTCTTGAAACTTAAGATTCATGCTCCACAGCTGAAAGAAATTTATTTATGTCTGCTGTAAAAAAATTTCACATTCTTTTCAGATCATTATTCCTGGTATCCAGAAATAACATTGCTGCAGAAGTCATCTGTTGGATGTGTGATCTCATGTACAAAGCTGGTATTTGTCTGCCATAGCACACATCCCATGGCTATGGCAGATAATCATCCACAATTCAATTATTAGGAATTTAAATATTTTCTAACAGAGTTTTAAACACATTACTTCTCATTCAGGTTATCCACAGCCTGATGGTAGTGATGGAAGGCCTCTTACACAATCTGCTAAGTTCAACTCATATTCCATTTAAGAATTATTTAATTCCAGAGCAGTACTGTGGATACTGAAACATGTTCAGCAGCAGACTTAGATTAAGACTCTCCAATGGTGTAGTCAATAATGGTAAAGTGAGGGATGTCTAACTGCTGTGAAAAAATAAACAGAGAAGGTACTGTATTAATGAATGGCAGGAACAAAATCTTGGCAAACCAAGTTGGCTAGTCTGCATTTAAAGGTAATATATATAATGTCAAAAAAGACTGCTTTTATGAGGATTTACTCTTCTCTCTGATGAGCAAGCACTGACCTGTTGGACAAAGAAGAGGCAGGTACTTCTCTTCTCTGAAGAGACAGACACCAAATCTTAAAAGCAAGTAAAAAAGAGCCCATGAGTCAGACAACATCATTGGACTGGACACAACAAAAACATAAGGAGTAAAGAACCATGTAATGTCTCAAAGAATCATCAGCTAAAAGATGTCAGCTCAGATACTGATTTATACCTGTGGATGTACGTTTTATACTTTAAGTAGTCTTTTTGTTGTTTTGTTTTTTTGTTCCTTTGGGAATGAGAAAAAAATGAAAACAACTTACCCTTGATGAGTTTGGAGTGTAACATTCTTTGATTAAGAATGGAGGTTTTTACCTGCCTATAAACTTGAGAGAGAAAGTGAAAGATGCAGACACAGACCCATTTTAATAATCTTGGAAAAGACCAATCATGTTATAAGCTCTGACTGAATGGCTATACATGTACTGCTATAATTAGGACTGTTAGTTTGCAATGAGATTACTAATAATAGGAAAAACTAACTTTGATTATATGTTTTTCAGGTTTACACTGGGCAGAGGGGTATCAAAACCACAGTGATCTTCTGGGTGGGAGAAGATGAAGATCAGCTGGACTTCAGCTGATATGTGATCAGGAAATCTGGAGTGAGCAAATTTGCAAAAACTGATTCCATGCTCTGAGAGAAGGGGGTGGGTAGAACAAAGAGCTCAAAACATCTTTCAAGAAAGGGTAATTTTGGGGGAAATTTTCAGGGAAATTGTGGGGATTTTACTGTGCTGGGCTTAAATCCAGCAAAGTTAAACTCCAGGTCCTTGAGAAGTGGCAAGGACGTGACTAAAAGCAAATCAGGTGGCCCTTTGTGTTTTGGAGCAACTGTTGTGAGGTTGGAAGGCATTAGTAATCTGTACCCATAGCTTTCTTTTTATCTTTAGGAAACTTGTAGAAGGCAGCAGTCTGGATGCATCTCTAGAGACAGCTTAACTTTCACAATGAACAGTTTAACAGAAGTGACAGCTTAGGTAAAATAGTGGGGGAAAATAAACCCAGAAAAGAAAGTATCTGCATTTTGTGGGTGGAAAAGAGCACAGAATTTTCCCAGTGTCTCTGACTGTCTCTTTTAGCCATGAAATGTCTGTACTCATTGGTGTTTTGCCTTCAAATCAACTGATTTTGCTCTTTTGTCAGGCAGGTTTTAACCTCCCAGTTTTACTGGCATTGCTTCTGATTTACCGAGATGTAGTAAGACAAAAAAGGCACTTTCCTGACTTTCCTGATTGATAATATAGAAAAGCACTCTATATCATGGCAAACAAACAGAAGAAGAATTTTTTAGTAGCATTGCTTTTTCTTTTAATTGTGACAAATAAGAGTAGCCACAGCTTTTCATATAGGTATTGCACTTTTTTTTTTAAAGTTGATTTGCATCTTGGGGTGCAATTTGTAATTTCTAATCAGAGAAAGGAAAAATAAGTGAACTTACTATGTGGTGCTTGCTGGAGCTAAGAAAACTTTTCCTATGAAGATGACATAGCAATTCTGGGAAGCATTCAGTAACTCAACAAAAATCCTAGTCTATTGTGCATAGATCTTTGTGTATGAGCCTTTTAGTGTGTATGTGTGCATATATATATATATATGTGTGTCTGTGTACCTATTTATTTTGTTTTACCTGTATAACTCTTCTGGTTTGTGTAATTAAATCGAAGTAGAACACCCAATATGGTATTTCCTGATAGCACCTACAAACAACGGTGGGCAAATTTCATTGGTTTTTTGCAAGGGATGAGGTAATTTCCATTCCTTTCTGCCACAGTTTTAAGTTTATTAATGTGTTTTAATGACATCCTACCCTTTAAAAAGAATTTAACCTACATGAGATGCTAGATTAACCCTCAGTGCTTGCAGTCATACTGCTTTGACCAAAGAGGACCCCCTCATCAGTGGGATAGTTTTCATACCTTTTTCCAAGAGAAGGAAGTGAACACATCTATTCTTCCCACCAAAAAAATACCAATATTTCTTTCTCCAATGCTGGGATCTCTGAAAAGCAACTCTCACTGTGACAAATAGTGTAGCCATAAAATGGTTCCTTGTCTCTTCATTTGTGTGTCCAATTAAAATACAAAGGCACCGCAAAACGAAGAGAAGGTGGCATCACATACCTCCATTCCCTTTTCTTCTGAATGTGGCAAACAAACTTTGCAACTTTTTTCTACAGTTCAAGATGGAGATATTCCAGCTCTCACTTGAAAATTTTAGAAATTATAATCGAGTGATGGAGGGGAGCAGAGGCACATCTGTGTCCTTGCTGCTAAAAGATAAATGAAAGGGCTGTATTTGGCATCTTCAGGCCTACTGTGCTGTACCTTGCTCTAAAGAGTAATTTCGGAAGAGCAAAGCAGGAGCATTCCTTGGACTCTTTATGTATGTCTTTCTCCTGTCCACAGAGCAGCTCTCTGCATGCTAACTAACACCACGAAGGAGGCGGGGGCTCTGTAAAGATCATTCTGGTTTCTATTGTTCTCTGTAGTCACAGGAAAATGAACACAGCCTCTCAAAAAGTTCCCTCCCAGGGGAAGATATTCAAGGAGAGAAAATTGCTATGAATTTGCCCTTTACTTCAGACACTTACTTGCTCGCACAGTTCTAAAGTTGTCAAATGTATTTATACATATGAAATAGCAAATGTTTGATAGTGCCTTTTGTCCCCTGGGACGAGATCATCTGCATATTGCCGACGGGGCTTTAGGCACTGTGTAAGCATGAGTGTTACATGACAACAGCAGGCACACCTATCCTGCCCTGGACCCAAGCAGGTTAGTCCACCTGTAACAGGGTGGAATTGGACAGAGCCCTGACTTCATGGCCAGCAGCCAAGGAGTTGAACTGCCCCACAGATGTTATGGTCTGAGGCATTTAGGGAGTGTCTGCACCCTGCTCTGTATTCTGTGACTCCCAAGAAGCTGGCACAGCAATGTCTGTCTTCCTGGGAGAAATAAGTGAAAAAAGTAATCTTGGAATTTTGTTTTTAAGTGGCTGGAGAAAAATGACAGTTAATTTTCTGTCCATTGTTTTTTTTTTTTCCCCCTATATCTCTGAAACTGGCGTAAGGTACTTAAAAACTGTCTGGGAAAAGAAATGCTACTTAAAATTACAACTTGATGAGGTGGGAGAAAGGGAAAAATTCTGTTCCTAGGTATTTGCCAAAAGCTCTGCCTCTTCCTATTTCAATTGTGGCCCAACATTTCTCTCTAAAGCTACAGGCAAGTTCTGTAGGACTCACTAGACACAATGTGTTTTGTGTCACACCTACCTGGTAGGTACCCTGCCACCATGGGGGATGTAGAGATCTGCCAGAGGCTTCTGGTTCTATTCATGGGCTTGAAGAAAGTGATCCAGCAACAAGAACAGGAGATAGCCCTGGCACCAATCCCATGACATCCTAGGGGTGACTACACAGGAACTCTCCTTTTAAATGCATCAGGAAGCTGAGTGTCTCCATATGATATTAATGGGACCAGAGACCTGTGCAGATTAAGTCAGAGCAGTTTAGTTAGTGTTGCTACCCTAATTTTCAGCAGAAATTTTAGTCTTGAAAAGGATTTTCTTGTAGTTGTGTCAAGTTGAAAATAAAATACTCCTTCTGCCTTGAAAAAATATGAAGGAAATAAAGAGAAAAGCCTGGATTATAGGATTCTATACAGGATGAATTTGCACCCAGCAAAAAATGAAAACCCAGGAGTGTGCAATAAAGCAAACACCTGCCTAACAAAAGTGTGCTGAAGAAGGATGTTTTAGACAGCATCAAGCACATCAGTGAAGCCCCAAAAGAGAAGAAGCAAAAACCTCAGTTGTAACTGGCAGCAAATAAAAGGTTGTTAACCACATGGAGATCTGTCTTTGGACACTGCCAAATTGAAAACTGAACGGAACATAATTTTGAAGATTATAACTGGAGAGATGATTAGCGGCATGGGGGAAGCTTTTTCAAGGACTTACTAAGGAAATGGGATTGTAATTAGAAAAGGAAATGGAATCAAGAGAAGATTTCTAAAAGGTGAAGAGAAAAGGCTTTTGTAAATAGTAAAAACACATATTAAGAAGCCAAATTGACAACACAATGTTAGTGTGAGTTCACTTGTAATTTTTAGCCTGAAAATGATAGAGAAGTGCATTTTCATTCTAATTACTTGAAAATTTATTTTCTCTATCAGAAATGACTTATAAGATTCCACACCTGTCATGAGAAAATGGAGACCGTCTCTCAGTCCTGGAGTGGCCTGATCTGGCCGGTATTGCAGATGTGCTTATTTCCATGTGTGCGTTCCCCCACTGATTTCACTGATTTGCATATGAGCATTGGCAAGACTAGAACACTGAATAAGTACTGGGGTCTCTTTTAAGTCCTGGTTGTTTTGTTTTTTGGGGTTTTTTTCCCCCATAAAGACAATTTAAAGAGAAGAAAACATATATGATTAGATATTAGGAGGAAGTTCTTTACTGTGAGGGTGGCGAGGCATTGGCACAAGTTGCCTGGAGAAGCTGTGGATGCCCCATCTCTGGAAGTATTCAAGTCCAGGTTGGATGGAGCTCTATTAGAAGTTGTTCTTGCCCACATCTGGGAACAAAATGATCTTTAATGCCCTTCCAACCCAAGCCATTCTATGATTCTAAGATTTTTATTTAAATGTTTCATATATAGTTCTTTAGACAACAGCCACCCAGAACACCAGCTCACTCTGGATGTCTAAATGGAGAGGTAATGAAGAGAGGTAAGTGAAAACCACAGTTCCTGAGCAGCTCAAGAGCTGATTTTGCATAAGACCTCCATCACATGGGTAACACAGGGCCTCTCCTCCATGGAATTTCCTAGCTGAAGGGGAAAGCAGACTATAGAGGACAATAAAGCTGAAATCCCCACTGCATTTGGGGTGCAACACAGCCCCCAGCCATCTCTGTCTGGTGTGATCCTTGGGTTGTCCCAAGTCTCCTCTAGACTATAGTAAAGATCAGCAGCCTGGGGAATCAAAAGCTGGCCCTCATATGTGTCTGGGTAGTTAGAAGAAAAGAACAAATGGATTTCCATGACTCTACCCTGGCAAATTTTACATCTATAATGTAGCCTTAGTGGTCCATGGAGTCTGTGTGGGTTGCCTGCCCTGAAACAAAACCAGCTTTAGGGATCTATAAGATGGAGAATTACTGACTGTACTCCTGAAGAAGTCAGAGCGACTGCAGTCCATGTTCTTCTGAAGGCTGGGATCAGTTCCGGTCATGAGAGTATTTGTTCCAGGGACACCACACAAAAAGCAAGAAGTGAGGCAAACCCCATCGATAAAATCCCAAGAGCATCTCCGGTTCATAATCAGTGAACATCCATGGCCTCATCCCAAACTTGGCTCTTCAGGTAATGCTGATGTAATGTTTCTTATCAGAGAGTATGATTCACCCAGGTACATCTTGCAGAATCCTTTTCCCAAACAGCTATAGAAACCTGTTTTTTCACTGCACAATGAAAAGGTGGCAGGAAAAGGGGATTTTATGCTTGCTGGGTTCAGCTGACATATTTCCATATCAGCTCACTGCAGATTACTAAGGTACACTTGGGATAAATTAAGTGACTGAAGTGAAGTGTGTAAACCCATCCACAGCAAACACATTGCCTTGTGGGGTATATTTGCAGAGATTATGATTATTGTTTGAGTTTAAAAAAAAAAATAAAGGAGTACTTTTCTATGTGCTATGTCCTGCCTTTGAGGTGGAGAAAACTTCATAATCCAGTGAGTTGGACTCAAGAGCAAATGTTGGGAGGCTTAGGATCTACATGGCCTTACTGATGGCCTACCTTGGGCATGGCTGGCCATGAATGCTGATCCTGGCTGGCGGTATCAGAGCAGCTCTGAACAGGCTGCGTGTCTACGTTGTCTAGTGTTGTACCTCGCAGAGATACTAATTGGGTCCTGGAAGCAATATAGGCATGGCAGCATGTTGCTGTGTCAAGCTAATTAGTGGTGCTTCTAACAAGCACAGGTGCAGCAGCAGGTTGACATGGCTCTGGTGCTGCCTGTTCAGAGCTACCCTGGCTGCCTCTGCCCTGAGCTCTGCACAATGGCAGAGCTGTCACCTTTCTCACACCATTAACCTCCCTGGGCAAAAATGAGGTGGATTTGAAGTGAGTGGAAGATTTTGTTATATACATATGTGCAGTGCCTTAGATTCTCCATCTGTGAAGCTGGGCATAATAAAATGCATCTGCCTTTGCAAATCACTGAAAATCTACAAAAGAAAAGTGCTGCATGTTGTCAGTGTTAGGATCTATTAATTCTTACTCTTCATTATACTCTTTTCCTTGCTTTATAACATATGTGCTGAGACAGAGGTTGTGAATTTAAACCTGCCAAAAGAAAAAAAAAATAGAAAAACGTTGGCATGGGGAGTAAAAAGCCACTGAGAACTGAACAAAATATGAGCTGAGTTTGTATTATTTATACAGTTTTGTATTCTGCCTACTGTTGAGCACATGAAAGTTGAATATTCCCTGTGCTTTAGAACAGGGAGAAAATAACAGCAGAAACTGAAGCAGGATGGTTGGAATTGCAGGTGGGAGAATAATTTATAATGGATAATTTATTCAACAAAATTTTCCTCTTAACTCTTCACAAATTACTCTAAAACAGATTGCTGTTTTCTCAGATTCACTTGTTATGTGAAATTATTTACTGAACAATTCTTTTAAGTTGTTTGTGAATTTAAATTGTAGAAAGTGGGTATGCTTTTGATTTGACAAAAAAGCTCCACGGAGCATGCTTTTGTGAGCTGACTGGAGTGATGCTGCCTTCCCTGGCCTCCATCTGCCTCCACATAGCTCCGTGATGGTTTGGATCCTTCTCTAGTGGGACAGCTTCTCAGAAGGGAGCTAAATCAGCATTTCTGGCACCAAGTCCAAATTCTTGACCATTTTGTTTTGTAACGCTTTGCCAATGCAGGGATAAAATACTCCTTCAACATTTCTCAAGAGGGATGTAAAGAGCCTCCTGCCTGAAAGTTTGTTTATTTTTCCAGCCATTTCATCTCCTCTGACAGAAGTGTAACCTCCCTTTCCCCAGCCTATGCCTTCTTAAAGTCCTTCTCTCAGCCTTTGCAGCCACAGCCACATCATTCCTGTTCACCTCTAGTCTCCTTCATCCATTCCTTTACTATTACTGTGAATAATTGTTCGGGGAGGTTTCTGAGACCCTTGAGGGCCAGATACTGGTTTGCATTGGGTTTGAGGGGTTTGAACACACTGATCTCATGATTCTGGAGAAAGCATTTGAATAAAAAAGCTTTTCTTCCTCATCGGCTGAGCTAAAGTTGTTCCTTCCCTTATGGTACAATATGAGAGGAAGATGCAGAAGCATTAGCCATGTGGCTAGCCCCACATGCCAGGTGGCTATTTTGTCACCATGCCATCAGCACTGGTGTCCCCTCTCCCTAAAAACAAGAATAGGTATGCCCGTGCTGGCCTGTGAGTGAACTCAATTTTCAGCAGTTGTGGGGAGGAGTAGAAAGGTTTTCCTGTGTATGAGCTAGTAATGATCCATCTGCAGAACGTGCCACTTGCTTTTCTTTGCGTGGGATGGTAAGAGATCAATTAGAGCAAGAAAGTTCACAGCCCACTTAAGAAGCAATATTCCCCTTTTATCTCATTTCCTTCTCAGGTTTCTACCCTTTTACAGCTGTGTGGCTGCTGTGCTAAATGCTAATGTGAAAGTACTTTATACGGTGCCAAGCAGACATTCTTGTGGAAATGAATTCTCCCTTCTCACTTTTGTCTCTTGCTTTCTCACCTCCCTACCCGGCTGATCTGATAGTCCCTTGGTATTTAGGAACAATCCTTGAGGTGCCTGGCCAGCTGCCCATGCCTGCAGACAGCCTGATGGTTCCCTAGCTCAGAGAAGGTTTGCTGCAGCCTCTTTATTTTTCCAGGAGGCAGGCAAGGATTAAATAGTCTTCTTTTTTTTTTTTTTGGTCACAAAAAGAGGTAACTGATATTTGATCAGCAGCTTAAATGACTGAACAGACTTTGCTGGATAAAATATTCAGCACGTTTTTTGTCCTTTTTTTTTCCCTTTCAGTCATTCACATTTGTTTGTGATTTCCGTCTGCCCTTTTAAACTACCTCTTCTCGGTGATTATTGGTCTAATTGTATCTAGTCTATTTAGGTTCTTGTATTAAGCTCATCACTGTGGTGTCTGAACATCAGATCAATGCCATGTAATTACAGTCACACAGAGCACAATCAACAATTATCAGTGATCACTTTTCAGATCTTTCAACAAAGAAATGCTATCTGAGACATTGCTGCAGGATTTCAGATTTCCAAATATTTGCACTTCTAATTAAGCAGATGGAAGACCTGCTGGTAATGAGAAAACAGGTCTCAGAACTTCTTCCATAGCTAATTTCTGCCCAGACCAAAATAAATTATGCTGCAACAATTCTTTTCCAAGGTAAATAACACAACACACCACTTGGCAAAATGCCTCACAACAACAAAAAAACCCAGAGAAGTGTTTAAAGGTATTGCACTCAGTGGGAGATTTTCACACCACAGTAATAAATGCAACACAGCAAAAACCTACAGCTAGCAGAAGGGAATGCCTTCTTATCTAAGTGCTCTGGAGGATATTTGCTGATCAATCCTATGAAAGGATGATATGCTTCTCTGTGTGTCCAGGGGATGAAATAACAAGCCTGAAGGCAATAATGCTCTCATATCATGTTTGAGAATTTTACAAATACAGCATGAGGCTCTGTGACTCAGTCTGAATGGAATTTTTCTTACCACATGAATTTTACATGACATTTCGATACTAGCTCTTCTGGGCAGTTTTCCTAGCACAGTGCAATGTTAGTTTTAGGTGCTTTTTTATCATATTGGTAAATACCGTGCTACATTTTGTGAAATGTGTGAGGAAGGGTAGCAAACCTGAAAATTTCAAAATTACCAGGATATTTGATTTGCCTCTTTTTTACTTCTACAAAGTTTCAAATGCTTTTTGTTTGTAAGGAAGAAATAAAAAGCAGCAAAGAAGAAAGAGTTTAGTACAATATTCACATGTGTTTTACTTTTTTTTCTTCCCATGGTCTCTCCTTAGACTTTAAATTCTGCTTCTTGTTAAAGAAATGTCCTCATGTTCCATGTTAATTAAAAAGAAAAATCAAATTGATAGGCAGGGTTTTTTGTTTGTTTGTTTTTTGGCAACAACAACACAGAAAGTCCATGTCTTTTTTTTTATTCCCAAATCTCTAAAAGCAACAATTCTTGTCATTATCAAATTTCCATATAGAAAACTAATCTGCATGTGGGGGTGTAATAGCACAATCTGATATTCTTGTAATAGCAGTTTTCTATAAATAGTGTAATCTGTTATTTATCATTGGAACCAATCATTAAAAAAAATAGATATATATACAGTATGGGCATCTGTTACTAGATTTTTAGTTGACTGACAGTTTTAATCCATTTAGCCAGTGCTAAGTGGAACTTGCTCGACTATAAGCCTTTTCAAGAAGTCTTTTCAGCTTATTCCTGATGTGTGTTTATGCCCTTTCTCATGATCTTTGGAAATTTATTTGTTTTTTAAAGATTGACTCCTGGAGTCAGGTGAGTACATGAAAATTAAAAAGCTTCTATTAAAAAACAAAGGTTTTCATTGTACAGAGCAAAGCTGAAAATTAGACTCTTTTAGGGTTCAAAAGGAGTGTAAGCATAATACAAAAAAATTTTTTTTTTTAGTAAAGGCATATTTTTAAGCTATTTCCAAGACTTTAGGAGGTCAGGCCAAAGGGTTTTGACTATTTGGATTTTGTAACAATTCTAATAATATACTATTTTTTAAATCTGTAGTACTTTTGAAATCTTACTGACCAATGCTGTAGGATTACATATTAGTAGTTCTTTACCACAGGGGCTACCACACTTCACATGTTTACCACAGTGTTATTTTAAGCATAAAGCATCCATCCTTGATAATGAAGTACAGAAGGTCAATGTGCATATGCTACCTATGTGATCACATTTGTCTTTTACCTCCACCTCTTAAAACCCCATATTAATATTTTGTCTCAGATCTCCATTGCTACTGTCTCAAAAAAATAGCCAACCTCTCAACAGTGGAGCACCACTTACATGGTAGCCAAAACCAGGTGAAAACTGACAAAGCATTACAGAAAATTTTTATACCCTGAAATTACTTGTATTGATCATTTTAAGGTTTCCACTCCAAATTTGTCCTTTTAATTTTTTCAAAGAAAGTTTTGAAAAGTGCTCTAATGCTGGTATTCACTGGTGTGAATTTTCAGGCAGACTAGGAGAGAATTTTTCCCTCAGTCTTTCTCCTGTTCATGTATGGGAGTTTGATCACTTTCTGTTTTCAGCATTTGTTTTCTTTTCTACTTGATGCACATCTTCTGTGCAATAAATAACACAATTCCAGCTCCTACGGCTTCAGATGGCACAGTGCCCTCTGCTCGAACTCTTTGGAGAGGGAAATACTCCAGCTTACCGTCAGAGTTTCATTTGCAAGCTTTACTTTACCTTAGCCTTATTTTAAAAATTTCAAAGCTTTGCCTCCACAAATCAGGTTAAACTGTACATTACAAGGGAACTGCTTGACCTTGAAGCAATCCGTTTTGAGGCAGAGGTGACGAAGGGGTTGGCAGGCAGGATTTATTGTGCTCTGAGGAATGCAGAGGGAACACATGAACATAAATATACAGAGAAACAGGAGCGGGAATCGCAGATGGATCTGGCAGATAAGACTTGGGCCTATATCTGTAAGTAGGTCGAAAGTGTGATGGTATCATCTCCAATGGAAATACAATTCAAAATCTTGTTTGGATGGTATATGATGCCACACAAGCTTCCTTAGACAGATAAAACATTATCATCATTATTCTTGTAAGACTGCAGAGTAAGTAGGATACTCAGCATATATTACATGCTTGAGAGTTTTGGGACAAAATGCGTAAGGTAACTGGAAATATTGCACAGAAAACACTGAACAGTGCCAAAGCTGGAGGGGGCTGTGGAATAAAGGACTTGAAGGGCTGCTCACTGGTGCCCAAGGCAGCAAAATAAGGCTGGTAGCAGGGTTTGGTGCCCACTTAAGAACTTCTGGATGTCACACATCTGGGCTGACCATCCTGGTTCTCATTCCTCAAAGCAAGAGGAAGAAATGACAAGCAGAAAGTGTTGGATGTTTTTAGCTGGTAGTTTAAACCCAAGGAAACAAAGCAGAGGTCACAGTGCCCTATGTCTGTAAAAAAAAAGGAGGGCCCTCCTCATTAAAACTGAGTGGGATATGTGCTTGTGTGCTCATTTAGGGAAATAATTTTTGTTTGCTGGACATGATTTTCCAATGCCTTCCCTGGACTGCTGAGCTGGCATTGTTGTGATCAACTTTTTCAGTGCTCTAGTACTTTCTTGCTGGGATGAATGCAGTGGAAGTCAGAATGCTTTTTTTTCTTTTTCCTTTCTCCCAGTAAGACCTTGCTTTTTGGTAAGTTCTTGCCAGGGAGAAACCCCAAACAGCCCTCCCCACTTCCATCCTTGTTGTACCCCCATGTGCTGGCAGCCCACCTCTGCTTTCTGCAACTCTGATCCCTCTTTGGTCTACAGCGCTCCGTCATACTTCTTTCAAGGTCTTCGGGGCTTCAGCTGCCTCAGAAAGTGGAACAAAAAAGCATGCTGAAAACATTGAAAGAGAGGACTGGAGGAGAGAGATGAAAGGAGATGAGTAGGCGTGGGAAAAAGAGACAGAACAAGCACAGCTGTAGAGTCAGAACAGACTACATATTTATTTTCTTTAAAAAGGTAAGTGGTTATGTTTTGAAAAGCTCCTGCTGTTGTTCTTTCCAGAAGTAAAGCCCTTTATTTGAGCTTTATTCATTCTCCTGACTCTTTTTCCTTTTCTCTCACTCTCTGTATTAAAGGTTTAGGATGTGACCTTTCAGAACATGGTTGCTGGATTTTTGGGCCCTTGAATGATAGTGGCTCATTATGTACATATTTGCATAATGAGTTAATTAGGCATAATATGTGGTTAAAATTAACTACACTGCACTCTTTTTATAGAAAGTCAGCATAGATTTCTGCAAAGTGTCTTCCCTAGACACCCTCCTGGGGGCCTGTTAGGATTCCCTGCCCAGTTTCACATGTCACTAACTTCTGGTGATTAATTTGTGAACTCTGACACTTTATCTATGCAGATTATGCATATAAACCCCCCATACTCTGGAATTTTAGGGTTATGTAACAATCTAGTTTTATATTTATTAAAAAAGAGGGAAAGAAATTCAAGCCCAGATGATTATAATGAAGGATTTGATAATGCAATCAAAATCCATCTGAAATGTACAGAAATTAAAAAAAAAAAAAAGAAGGAAAATCCACCTTTGTTGTTTTTAATGTTTTCTGTACAACTTCTGTGACAGCCATGTTTCCTGTCCTTCCCATTTGGAGATGCCACTGTCAGTGATATTTAAACTCATGAAGCTGTTTCATACTTTTATGTCCAATCTTTTTATCTGTAGTCTATCACTGTAGACCCGTGGTCCTCAAGGTGTTCCATGTTAACCCTCCTAGCTCTCCTCAAGCATGGCAAGGATGATTTCTGGTGATGTGTTCACTGTATGAGACAGGACACAAGTGATTGCCTAATTTTTAATGTTACCTCTACCATTTGAAATTGGCCCTACTTTGATCAGAAGACAAGCACAGGCCTCTGGGGGGCCCTTCACACCTCAATTACTCTATAAATCTCTAGTTATTTGTGCTGTGGAATGTGTGATGAGTACTGATGCTGTAGCCATGGCTATCACTGGATGACAGAAAGTAGACTTCACACCTGGATTCTCTGAAACAGAGCTAAAGCTCCTAATATCACTGTTCCTTGGTTCTCTTAGGCATGGTGAAGGACAACCTAGAACAGCAGATTTTCCTGCCTTTTCAAATGTGCAGGCTTGCTCCATGGTTGTAAAACTACTACGCAGACATATCCCAACGTCTCCCTCATGGCATTGCATTTCCAGTGATCTGTGTGTGATGGGGCTACACTACACACACCTGCCATTATATTGTTTGCTCCAGGTGATGTAAGGAGAGCTGTGAGTAAGAGGAAATAACTTCAGATGTGTGAATTTCCTCTTACTGATCATACACCTTGCTATTTTCCTACCATCCCTTTCTCCTTCAGGCATGTAAAGCTCCTCTGGGAAAGCACTGGCCACTGCCCAAGACAGCATGCTAGAGTAGATGGAGTGACAGCCTAATGCATTTAAACAACATCTAGGTAAGAACTGAATCCAAAGTAGAATTTAGAAAGCAGCCCTAAAGGCACACTCACTATTTTTTTCTCTATTAAAATCCAGAAAAGGAAAACCTGCTTTTAGTTAATTCTCAGTGTTCAGTGTTTTGCACTGTAGGAGAAATAAGTGGCTGGTAACCAAAGCTGGTATATGCCACCGGGGAGGGACACAAACACAATTCTATATGTTTATTTATACAGCAGCTGCTTTCCATAGGCCACTCTCTGGCCTCAGAAACAAATGTGAATGAATCGTATTGTTGCAACACAGTGAAATTGAAGAAATATAAATTGGATTGCAGTTTTTCTTCAAACAGTTTGTCCCTATAGTTATTAGCCCCAAATCTGGAACACGTGTATGTCTCCTGAACAAGGGACAAACTGCATAGACAAAACCACTGGCCACTGGACAATAATCTGCAGTTGCATAAAAATGAAGTATTTTCCATTCACTTTTGTGTGAGCTACATTATGCTAACTGTGCATCACAGCCTCTCTAAGCAGAGATTAAAAGGTATGGTCATTGAGCTGTACAGTTAGTTGTTTAGACACCAGAGAAAAATTTCACAAATGGGACAGGAAGAGATAAAATCATTCTGCAAAGGCCATAAGTAAAATGGATGATTTTTATATGTTTGCTGGAGTGTTTGCCAGGGTGTTTTTGCCTGAATTCTGACTGGTGGGTGTGAGGATTAGGAGGTTCTTCCCAAGGAATGGCACGACTGCTGGGTGAAGAAAAGATTTTCCACTTTCCTGTATAAGAAATTCTCCAAAGATGAAAAGGAAATGTAGCGGGTTTATAAATTGGGTAATTCCAGAAGAGTATATTAGTGAAGATTATGCCATTGAGTTTCCATGGATAGAAAATCCACTGTTGGCAGAATCAGCAAACAGCTGGAAAATTTCAGAAAAAAAGTTTTTCATGAAAAAGTATAGATCAATTGAGATGGGCATCTTTTGTGGAATTGTACTGCTTCTGAAAAAACTTCCACTGCATAAGATTTCCAACAACAGAGTGGATTTTTTTGTCTCTTTTTCACACTGGGGTGACAGAAATAATTTCTTCTGCCATCCTTATCATGCATGCTCTTAGGGCTCTCATCTGGTACAGGTTCCTCCTCTGCCTAATTCCCATCTCAGCTGTGAACTTTGGACACTAGTTTCATATGGGATTAAAAGCAGTCCTTGTGCCAAGGTGTTTTCATGTTCCACTTCAAAGAAGGGGAAAGAAACAAGGAGTATAGATCAGTGCTTATGCTGTAAGTAAGGAATTTGAGTCCTTATCCTCCTGTTTCCTAGCTACAACTATTATTATAGAAACCTAGAAGATTTCTGATTTATTTCAAATATTCTCACTGGGATGGAAAAGACTTTTTTTGTGCATTAACACTTTAGGAAGTTCCAAAGATGTGCTGATTGAACAGGATGTCCCAGTGTCATTTCCTTAACCGTCTGTATAAAAGCATGGTTTTATAACTCAAGAAAGGCTCTCTATCCCCTACATAAAAAAAAGGAAAGAGAATAATAGGATAACATGGAATTGGATCCACAAATACCCCATTATAGTTATTTGAAACTCTTCAAATGATTCTATGCTTGAGAGAGATGGAGGTGTAGTGTAGTCAATCATATCACAGGGACACAACCCAAAAGAGACATTTATGAAGGAAAAAACTGCAAGTAAGAAAAATAGGTTTTCAGAAATCAACATGAAAACAGAATCTGCTATAATCATCCTGAAAGGGACAGATGTTGGCTTTCCACCCTCAGCTTGTCTGGCCTATTCTGTCTCTGAATGCTGAAGCTCACAATGCTTTTTTCCCCTCCAATTTCAGAAGTGTCAGACAGGAGACACAGTGCCAGTGAAAAAACTTATACCAATCTCTTGTTAGCTAACTGCAGTGTTTTGTTTCACAGTTACATGTCTGCACAAGCCGTCATTGTGTCAGTCATAATTACCACCTATTCAGTGGCTCCCTTCAGGTTTCATCACCTTTGCAGTATTAAGCAGCCAGCTGCAGGAAGCAGTCGGCTGCCCTGGAGCAGCAACCGTCAGCCTCTGGATTTCAGGGTATAATTGCTGCCTGAGTGCAAACAATTCCCTCCTTCCTGCATAAAACACCCAATCCACTCCTTTTTTTTTTTATTTGGTAGAGATCAGAGCCCCATCAAATGCACTTTTTTGCCCAGCATAAGAAGACAGACCCCCTCTTCTGCAGGGACTACACAGCATGAACAGGATGGGGGACGGTGCAGCTATGTGTCTGTGCCACCATGTGCCACACATGAAAATGTGGCCCAGCACTCCTAATTGGGAAGTGGCTCCAAGTGACTGTAAACCCCTTTTTCTCTCTATTGTGAAACAATTGAGCTTCCTTCTAGCACAGAAGTCTAACTGCAACATCCTTGATGACCCTCAGATGTGGGAGATTACTCTCCTGAGTAAAACTTTCTAGTATCTGTGTCTAAACTTACTTTTCAAGAGCTATGCTCTTGTGGAAGGACAGGTAGGTAAGTCCTCATCTTATATAGAGCCAGACAGGCAGAAAGAAATGGTAATATGAAACCCTGGAAACTGGGAGGCAGTTTCAGAGTATTCCTATCAGGCTGCTGCATGGTTTCACATGCCAACTGCCTTTCCTGTCTTGCCATCCTGTTTACCGTGTTTTATAAATTCAGCTTTGGCTGCATGACCCAGACCAGCAGGCCTGCCAACAATCATGTTGCATTTTGTTAACTGCTTATGACTTCTGGACAGTGTGCTGCTGTGATTGTCACACTCTTTCACTTAAACATATGGCACATGGAGACACAAACTACTCCAGCATACAGCTTTCCATGATAGATTTTACATACCAATTGCAGATACGATTTGTGGCTGCTGAGATTGGCGTGGTCTAATCCTGGAAGCAGAGAAAATCCTCTACTCTGAGAAGTACCTGGCATGCTGGGTTTCTTTGGCTCAATTAGGAAAGCCAAAGATGCTGTCAGACTTTTCTCAATCCGACAGAAATGCTACCAAGCTGGGCTAAGTATGTGTATCATGTCGAAGAGAGAAGAATGACAATAGAAGCTTGGTGGGAGTAAGAAGTGTTGAGAGGCTAACTGAGGAGAAGAGCTATTCCATTTGTATCAGAAATGAGGAGGAATTTAGAGATGCAAAAGTGCTGCCTGATTAAGGTCCCCACATAGTGAAATTTATAACATATTTGTCATTACAACATATACAAGTGTGAAATTTTCAGAGGTGCTTCCTGCATACGAGACTTTCTGAGATAACTTTGAGACCAAGTCACCATAAGAAAACATATAGCTGTCAAATATTAAAGCTAATATTCAAATAAGCAAACAGAAAGCATAAACCCTTCTAAATACCTGCAAATATTCCTCCAAAAATGCACAACCTGTCTATGCTGCAGGAGATCTCTTCATTTCCTCTCTTCGTATAAATTGAGTCTTCTTTAGTTTTGAGTCTGGATCAGAGAAAATGATTTTACATGAGTTTCTTGCCACAAAACTGAATTGACGATCAGCATAGATCTGGCCTGACAAGAAGGAACTGGATAATGATCAGTGTGCCCTTTTTTTTTGATGAGGCAAAACAAGGCACAAATTTGAGGGAGGGAAAACCTGGAGGAGAAATGGGTTCTAATTTCCTAGAGACATATTGCACTCTTCAAACTCATGTATTTTCCACCAAACTTGCTGGATTTGAAAAGATGCAAAATATACAGCAATACAACTATCCAACTTCACCAATCTCTTTAATGTAGAAGAGTTAATAATGAATCTTCAAGTAGAATATCTGAGCAGCTGTTACACTTCACCAACTGCTGCTTTCACCTGTAATAGTGTTTCATACTGCCAAACTGCATTGTGGTGCATTGGCATGTGGAACATTAGTTTCAGATCCACTGTAAGCTAGGTCATGGGAAATAACTAAAACTTTTTGGCATTTCATGCTTTTGAAGTGCTGTGATCTGCCAGGATGTGTTGTTATAAGAATAAAATTATGTATGTAAGTGGCCACTACTGACACCACTTTTCTTCATTTTCCTTGGCCTGTTGACCTATGTTCAGTCCTGAAACTCTCTGCTTTCCTCATATTCCTTGTTACTACTGTATGTTTCTCTTGATTTCTTTTAAAAGTGCATTAAAACAAACGTAGTTTAATTTCCGAATATTATTTTAACGAACTGTGCCTGTCTAAATTTACCTCTTCACAGTCAGCTTCTCTTCTGCCATCCATGCCATGCAAGTGCAGTGTTATTCTCTTGTCCCACTTTGCTCCCAATTTGGAACAAGCTATGAGCTTGTTCATGAGTGTTATTTCTCTTGTGAAGTTAGTGGACTGGAGTGGAAATTGACTCAGTACATTGATAGAAGTGGAATGGACTGGAAAAGAAGAAATTAGTCAATAACAATTGCTAAGGTGCCCAATTGATCTAAGAACATTTCATAGTTGAGGAGCTAAGTATGGATCAGAATCCCAGTTGTGAATAAACTGGAATTGCAGGAAAGCTCAAATCAAGACTTTGCTATCTGCTCTTTTCTAGAAATACATCAAATCCACTCAATAAAATAACAAATGCATATAAACCATCTGTAACTTCTGTCATGGGACAAAAGAAACTGTAACTGAATGGTTCTAAGAATCCTCTTACCTGGTAGTTAATCAGGAGTACATGAGATACACACAAAACATTTTATTAAGCATTTTTTTTTGCTTTTACCAAGAGCACTTCTATGAAGTCCAGTCTGGCTCTGGATGAAGAGAAACTGTTTGGAAACAGCTGGTTGTTAGTGAGCCAAACCAAACCTGGACACGGTGTGATGTGACTGTATTTTTGCTGAAAGCTCACCAGGATGCTATGTCAGACAAATGCGCTCCTACAGTACAGGTGGCAAGAAAGACTTGGCCATATGGAGAACTATTGCTGTTGCTGTCACTGCCAAAAGCTGTACTAGATGCCCCACAAAACAGAAGGAGGATTTACTGCAGTTGAACGGGCTTGTTAACTCTGTTGGTCATAAGATAATGAAAGCAAAAACGTTTTCCTTCATTAGAAAAAGCAGAAAGAGTGATGTTAGCTAAACAGTGGTCAGTATTAAGCGAATAATGCAGTTATGTAGGAAAGGAGCTAGAGGAAGGCCTTATCAGTATTGCAGCCAAGATAAAGCAAGTATTTGCCACTCTGTCCCCTCTATCTTCTCTGAGCATATCAGCAGTGAGATCGTGCCTATTGTCACTCTTACCATGAGTTATGTGATTCTTTCACTTTTGAACTGGGCTCTGGCCTGTGATGCCCTTTGTGTCACTCACAGTTACGCAGTAACTGAGTGAATTTGTATCTGCAGACACAGCAATGAAGACAGTGACCTGCCAGCTTTTCAATTCTACCCCCAATCAAAGAGGGATTTATTTCCTGATAGGAGTGTAAAATTTAGAGAAAATGGAGTTTAAGGCTTCAGATAGTTGCTGAGCATCATCCTGTCTAAACTTAACCACAGACCAAAGACAGCCCAGATAGGCAGAGACACCTCAGACATCCCTCACATGATACCACTGCACAGCAGTTAACTCTCATCAGAGGGAGAAAGACCATTTTTAATCCTTTCAGAACATGTGGAGGAACTTTCCTGCTCAGACAAAGCTGTCTAGGGAGCTGAAGCAAAGTTGGGATAATCCTCCTCAGAGCCCTTGACTCTGCCACTTCCTCATGCCCACACTGGTGCCCTGAGGAAAGGTGGCTTGCCAGGAACAGGCAAGAATGCCTCACAGCCTCTCCACGTACCTGTGAGGAGTTTTCAGACTGACAGATGTAACCAGCTTATTGCTTAGGCCCTGACTGAGTGTGTTGGCTTAGCCCAAGTCGGCTGCTGTTCTTCCAAAGAAATCTTTGCCGATGACTTACTTGCTGTGGCATCTCAAGAGGTCATCTAGACTGAGCCCCCCACTACACCTAAATTACCCTTGAAAGGCATTCATGCAGCCTGTTCTTAAGAGCCACCAGAAGTAAAGATTTCACATCCCCTTCAGCAATTGATTTCTCTGCTAACCTCTCTCCACTGTTTCCCTAAGGTATTTTAAAGTGCTTAATCTAAATCCTTAAGCCAATAATAGCCACATGGACAGGATCCAAAAATAGCACTGACAATGGGTGTTAACACCAGTTCAGTAACCTTAAGCTCCAGATTGTCTGCATATAACTGTTTGATGGTCACACCAGACTGGGCTGGCACCAAGCAGCAAACCTGTAGGCAAAGTTATGCCATGGCTTTCCAGGGGAAGTACAGCTTCCCATCACTCCTTTGTCTGCCTCGAATTTTTTGGGTAAGAGCATGGACAGAAAAACTTATTTCCCTACAGCAATCCACACAGGAAGTTCAGGATTGTGTTGCAGCCTAAGGCAATGATAAAGGGACGTCTTGGGCATGCTCTGAGCCTGCACCAAACAGCAGAAGGAAAAGACCTTTTTTGCCAGGAAGGCTGGCTGCTCTGAGAATAGTCCCGAGGTGGGAATGTTGCTTCTGGTGATTGAATTAATTCCCCTAGAGCTCATTAGCATGTCTCCACAAGGCATTGTGTATGACCATATGGATGGAGAGGTTTAGCCATGTCAGTGTTTTCTGAATCAGCAACCAGCCCAGTGGTTTAATGTAAGAAAACTAATTTCCTTGCTAGACATAAACACAATCCAAATCTGGTTAGAATTAACTAGGTGAAGTCTGAGCTCTTTTCTTCACCTCCATGGCATTTTTCTGTATTTCCCATAGAATGGCTCAAGTGCGGTTCCTCTCCCAAGCATTTCTGGGCTGGCAGTCATGCAAGAGACTTTCCAGTGCTTTTCAAAGCTTCCCTCTTCCGTCTGTTTGGGAATGTAAGGAAAACAGACTGCCTCAAAATAGACTTCTTCTTTCCACCCTGACCAAAACCACTACCTGTTGGGAAGATGGCATTTCCCCCGCCCAGCCTAAGAATGGCTTTCTGAGAACTCTACTTTTTCGGTCATTTGGATTCAGCTGGGCTGAAGCATAGCACAGGGACAATATTTAATTCTTCCTTGCTATTTTCTCTAGCTTTGATTCACTGCAATGTAATTTTGGAAGCTTAATCTAGTTTCATCAGCCATGACTGGAGCTAGAAAACAGGGCAAGTTATCAGAAGATACAGAAGGGAGATAACTAAAGGAAATTTCATTTGGCACAAATTATCAGGAAATCCTCCCAAAATCAAGCCGTCAAGGAAATGATGGAAGTACATGATTTCACTAAAAATGAACCCACACGTTTACCACAACATACACAAACATAAATACACAGCCCCTTTCCATCCTCTGGAAGTCAGTTTGCTTTTTTTCTGGGGCTACTACAAATATTTTAATGTATCCTGGCTCCAGTCTAATCCTCTGCAATTGGTGACAGCCATTTTATATCATCCCTGTCATAAGTTTGACTGTCACAGTAGTTTGTGATTTGATTTTTACTATGCCCAGACCCAAACTCAGCTGTCTGGGGCAGTTCAGGTTCTGCACCCAGGTCTAAGTGCAGCAGCTGGAACATCTGCCCCAAACAGGTCTTCATCATTTCCTACCGGTGCCATGGGAGTCCCCAGCAGCTGCCTCTGGAGAAGGGCTGAGCTCCCCAGGAGCACTTTGTGCTGCCAGCAGCTTCTGCAGCTAAAGCAGAGGCAGCCCACGCCTGGGAACCAAAAGCAGCATCACTCGGGGAAGTTGGTGTGTAAGGTGGCAACACCAGTAATAAGTCTGCAACAGGAGTGCCTGTGGGCACTTAAAGTGCCTAATGTTTTTCCAGCCCTCGGAGAGCTGAGTCCCCCCAGCCCTCCCCACAGAAGCCAAGGTCACCTTGTAGGTGTTTTGTGGGGATCAGGCCCCACAGGCTCTGACTCCATCTCCAGTTTGTCTGGAGGTGTATAACTTCTGGCACACCTCAGTGCACCTAATTGTTGTGACTATTAAAGCACAAGGACAAATTGCTGACAAAGAGGGCTGCATAAAAAGGCACTTGGGTGCAATAGCTGCGGCAGTATTTCAAACAGCTTCCTATTGTACATCTCCGAGAGAGAGGCAAGCACGTGTGCTTTATAATTGTGCAACCGTATCACTGAATATGGATAGCACTTACAAGTGCTGTGTAACGTGTTGACAACTCTGCACACATAAATATGTATTGTTTTTCAGGCACAACACAGGCAAAGGGAAAAACTGAGTTTTTATTTTAGTTTCTTCTGCAATATCTGAGCTAACGCTGCAAGTTTCCTTTATAAAGGAAAGTGGGAGTCCTAATGACTTAACAAGCAATTCAAGACAAAGCACCTCAGATCTCTAAGTTCAGCTCCCTAAAAAAATTTCTGTCTATATGGCTCAGATCCTATCAATTATTCCTTTTTATTATCATTATTATTATTATTTTTAATTTTTTGTACAGCTCTTGAACTTCCTAGTTTGTCCTCTACCACTTTTGGGTGACTTTTCAAAATTCAGATCATTCCACAGCAAAAGCTTTAACCGTCCTTTATACCAAGATTCCTCTTTCTTTTTGACATCAAGACTTTTCTCTTTGATAACTTCAAATGTTTCTTCCTCTCTGCAGTGAGTACTTAATTCTCACCAATGGTTTTGCTTTTCTATCAAACATAGCAGTAACACTCTGAATGTTTTTAATCTGCTTTGGCCATTGAGTGCTTTCTTTGCTTTTTTTTTAAACTTTCTACTGTATTTATGTAAAACCACCACTATTTGTTCAACGTTGTTGGGGGCGGGTTTTGTTTTTCCTAATTATGTAAAAATACTCTTGCTTTTTAAACTCAATTAAAGCTTCCTTTATGTGTTAGCAGAGCTGCACAACAGAGGTTTTCATCCTGTGCACTGCTTTCCCTGACTGTGAAACAAATAAAAGCCAAGCTTTTGCATTTCATAACCTTGAAGTTCTCTGAGTAGTTTCACCTCCAGGGCTGGGTAACTGAATGTTTTCAAGTAGCTTAGAGAGAAAAATGGGGGGGTGGGGAGGAGAAGGCAGCAGTAAACAAGAATATGATTTCAGATTTTCATGATTTAGACTAAACTGAATAGCAGCAGCAGAAGTAGAGAGAAAGAGAGACTGTATATACATGATGGAATGGTTTTATAATTTAAAATACATACTGTATTAGACTTTCAACATAAAAAGGCTAATGTGTTTCTCATAACATCCCACATTTTGTTATTACTTTTCACCCCATACCAGCACAAATGGTATTTGAGTGCTGACAGGCTGGAGGGAACATGCAGAGACCATGTTATCTTTTGCTGGGGCATAGCTGCAGATGTGGTATGTGGCAACTGTGCTCATAGTTCTCTGCATTGCTACTCAGCAGTTTCAGGACAGACCTGGGAGCTTTACTGGAAAAGCAAATGCACTAGAATGGAGGTAGTGACTCATAAGTGGTTATGAGCTGTGCAGCACTGCTAGGATCATGGGGCAGGAAGTATGTTATTGCTCACACTAAATCATCACTGCCCCCTCTACACACCCAGGGCATTTTTATTACCACAAGTGATCAAATCTCCCTTGTTTTCCAAATATTCTGAGTCCTCTAAGTTCATTGACTTTTCTCACTGCCCTGATTCCCTTGCTCTATCAGTACCATGTCAAAAAAAAGGCTATCCCATCTAGAATTACCAGTACTGCTTTCTCTACTGGGCAAGTTTACCTTAATGGCTGTTCCTTCAACAGTTGACCTTGTCTGACCTTGGCTAGCTTGTGCTGGGATAGAATTACAGAAAAGTGCACAGAGAAGTTCAATAAGAGAAAGCTTTTCAGAAAAAATTGGGAGCTATTTACACCCACTATACAAAAACTCCAGCCCAGACATACAGAAAACCCTTGATTTGATGTGAGACACATTTCTGCTTTAATAGAAGAAAGGCTGGGGATTAAAAAAAAAATAAATCAGGCTTTATTATATAATGAACCCAGGACGTTTTCTAAATGTGCCATGTGTTAGGTGTTTCATGGAATGTAGGTATTCCTGGTGGGACAACAGCTGTGAGATACTACTTCCAAGGCTTGAATAAACTCATAACATGCTTGTGGTATTTATTGTCTGTGTTAAACAAAACCTCTGGACACTCATCATTTGAAATAATTCCTTTAGATTACAAATCAGTTTATTAATGGGTGTCTCCATATATTGAAGTTGGTTGAGTGGGGGTGCATATTATTAATCTTGAATCTACAAAAAGCACGTTTTTTCCCCCTATTATGTTCCTACAGCATAGTGCAGTTACATGCATGTAATCTGCAAAATATCAATTTGCAAGCAAAAACTTGAAGCTGCACAAGGACAATGGACCTCTATCTATGATTTTCAAAAAAATAGCTTACTCTTCAAAAAGCTTGAGAAGAAAGTGTAGAAACTAATAGGAAAAACAGTTCCTTATCCACTGCAATTTCAGATACACAGACTGGAAACCATTGGCCAGTGAAAAGTACCCTGTGTAGTCCTGAGTGCATCCCTTATTTTTCTCTAGCACATTTATGCACATGAACAAGCATGATTACATTCATTTACAGCTCTGGAACAAGAAGGCACTCTGAGGTTTGCAAGATTTGCCTGGTGTGCTGTGACCAGCCTCCTCTTTTCTTCATGGTTTCAGCATGCCAAGACACTGAGAGACACAAGGAACAGATTTCATAGTTGGAACTTATGTGTGAAAACATGGCTTCTCATTTAACTGATGTGGAAGATGATATCTGCTCACAGGTAGGATGGGCCAATCTCCCTCACCAAAGACATCATAATTATCTTCTTTTTTTAAGTGCCATAGATGATGACTTTTGACAGAAGGAAGAATGAGATTTGGGGACCAGTCTTATTTTCACTAATGATCTTGAGACCAAAAGTTAAGGGGTGCTAATGTATTTTGCTGCTGGTATGAGGCTGAGGGGCATTGTGAACACAGGTAAGGTTAGAAGATAGCATAGAAGATGCTGAAGACTTTGGTGGCCTGGCAGAAGGAAACAGAGTGCCATTTAGAGTGCAAAAAGTAACAGAGAAAAATTTTTCCATAGGAGATTTTGGTTACAAATGACATGGGAAGAAACACCTCTGTGCAGTAGAGGTTAACTGTGCACAGTTACTATGAGTATGCGATGTGATTTCTGATAAGGAAGTGAAAGGTATCAAACACATTGCATCTGCTTTGCATGAATAGGAATCTAAACCAGAGTTGGAACATATATTTTTAGTATGATAGGACTTTTAAAGACCAGTTTGTGGGAAGAACCAAGCTGCTATGTTTTGGATCAATTTGTGAAGTGCTTTACATAATGCCCTCATCCATTATTTCAAGAAATGGGGTCAATGAGGAAAAAGACCCTTTCCATGCCTTTTTTCTTTAATGGTACTGCCCTCATCTTTGATCAGAGTTCTTGGCTATGTTCCTAATTTGCTGATTAGCTGGTATGTCCTTTTGAAAAAACTAATAGAACTTGATTATACCAGCTGTGGCAAAACTATTGTTTCTGCAGAAGTAGCAGCACACTTTTCACAGCTGGGATGGACTTTGTAATCATTGGCACGGGGTCTAGTTGGAGTCCTGTCACTAGAGGTGTCCCCCAAGGTTCAATACTGGGCACAGTATTTAAGTTATCAATGACTCGTGAGAAGCCACAGACTGTCTTATCTGTTCAGCAAGTTTGCTGATGACACAAAGCTGGGAGGAGTGGCTGATAGCCCAGAGGGCTGTGCAGCCCTTCAGAAGGACCTTGGCAGGCTGGAGAGGGGGCAGAGAAGAACTGCCTGAAGTTCAGCAAAGGCAAATGCAGGGTCCTGCCCCTTGGGAAGAATAACCCTGGGCACCAGGACAGACTGGAGGCTGACCTGCTGGGAAGCAGCTCTGCAGAGAAGGACCTGGGGGTCCTGGTGGACAACAAGCTGTCCATGAGCCAGCAGTGGGTCCTTGTGGCCAAGAAGGCCAATGGCATCCTGGGTGCTTAAGGAGAGCATTGCCAGCAGGTTGAGGGAGGTGATCCTGCCCCTCTGCTCAGCCCTGGTGAGGCCTCATCTGGAGAGCTGTGTCCAGATCTGGGATCCTCAGGACATGGACCTCCTGGAGTGAGTCCAGTGGAGAGTAATGAAAATTATGAAGGGACTGCAGCACCTCTCTGCCAAGGAAAGGCTGAGGGAGCTGGGCTGTTCAGACTGGAGAAAAGACAACTGAGAGGGTACTTCATCAATGTCTATGAGTATCTGAAGGGAAGGTGCCAAGAGGATGTTTCCAGGATCTTCTTGGTGGTGCCAAGTAAAAGGACAAGAGGCAACAGGCAGAAAATAATGCAAAGGAAGTTTCATCTGAATGTGGGGAAGAACTTTCTACTGCGTAGATGACTGAGCACTGGAACAGCACTGGAATCTCCAGAGAGGTTGTGGAGTCTTCCCCACTGGAGATACTCAAGAATCTTCTGGACACAATCCTGTGCCACGTGCTTTAGAACGACCCTGCTAAGGCAGGGAGGTTGGACCAGATGACCCACTGTGGTCCCTTCCAACCCAGCCCATTATGCAATTCTTTGACTCTGTGATTCTGTGACATGGCAGTGTGCTGCCCTGTGTCCAGACTACCCCTCCTCTCCAGGCTGCTCTGGCTGGCCCCTGTTCCTTGCAGTGCAGTGGGGCTCTCTCCACTGCCCTGTCCCCAACCAAGCATAGCCCAGCAGGAAGGCTCTTAGCTAGGAGAAACTCAGGTTGCTCTGTCACAGCCCTTCATCTCCAGGATGGATTTTCTAACATAACTGGGATGACAGCAAGCCTCAGAGGCAAATGCAAATATAGTGCTAAACCCAGAGAGTCTGCACTAAAACCAACGTTCAGCACCTATATACTGAAGAAAGAAGAAAAAGGAAGGCCCTATCACTAAGCCATACTTCTATAAAATGCAGCAATGACCTAAGAATTAAGACAGACTAAATAAATAGCTGTCCTTGAATAGCAGGTTTTATGCCTGACATGTTAAATGGAAAGCACAGTGGTACTCCTGTAAAGGTAAGAGTAGAAAGGATGATTATTATCTTCAAACCATTTAATCTGTACTTAGTGAACAATGATTACAAAGGCTGCCCATTCAGTAATGAGATTCAGACTCCCTTAGCTAATTGATATATAGCATATAACATTGAAAGAGATCTTCTTCAGTTCAATGCCACTTTATACTACAGTTGTAGTAAGTTAAACAAAGTTTTCTCTGAGCATTCATACGCAGAAAAAAATTGTTTGAATTTGCTTGTAAATTTTCATTGGAGAGGAAACTAGGCTTGTGGGATTTGTTGGAAGTGATGGAATTTTTTAAGACACATGCCTGTAAACTTTTATATCATGACCTACTATGATGTTGTGGTCTCAAGGTACCTCCCTGGCAGAAAAAAACCCCCAATCTTGACATATTTCGGTTCTAGCAGGAAGTGCGTTAAGAAGAATGAATTCTCAGACTTTCTAGGAACACAGAGCATGTAGCAGGAATAAAAAACAACCAAAAAAGAGGAAAGAATAACACAAGAATAACATAAGTTTCTTATGTAATCCCTGCTTATTTGCAGGTTGAATATTTATGCTTAGTTTTTCTCTTCCTGCACATGTGAATGATGAATTTAACATGCACAAAAGCAAAGGTGATTGTGAGTACTCCATGCTAATGGCTATTATTCATATGCAGATGGCAGCTGCAAGATATAGAGGTGATATTAATATTGCCTCACTTTTCTCAACTCCAACTCCTACTCACTTGCTCTCATGTGTCTGCAGTACACAAGCTACAGTTTATCAAATGATTCTGCACTCTCTGAAGGAAAGCTATGAATTTGCTGGAGAATGAAGGGGTACCAGAGACATTTTCTTTTGACATAACTGTAAAACTATGGTCCAATTTAGCTAAACAGCTGTTTTTTTTTTTTTTTTAAACTGTCCTGTTCTGCTCATCCTGTGCAATAATTGCCCAGAGATGCCATTTACCCCAAGCAGGCTGTGTCCTGGGAGCAGCCTAGTCCCAGCAGCTGACGTGACCCTGGACACAACGCTGGAGTACAAAGAGTGCCTAGTCCCACTGCTGTGCCTGTTGTTAGTGTCCTGACAGCACATGGGATGAAAAAATTGACACTCTTCCATGGAGCTGGATGAAACCTTCAGCTGCCTGGGAAGCAGGGAAGGAGCCCCATATATCAAAAAGCAGGCTTGGCACAGACTAGAAGGGAAAGGTGCACAAGCAGTCTGCTCCCATCTGAAGCAAACTCATGGTACTGCATTCTTGGCCTTCCTTTCTTTTTAGCAAATAAATTTGAAGCTCCCTGGCACCCCTGCACATCACTTTTTTGTCCCACACCACCCTCACAATAGGACAGCATCCTACTGCTCCCAGGCAATCCACTAGCTCCAGGGATGGAGGCTAGTGTGGGAATATTGCTTTGTTAATATGGTGGCAGAGATGGAAATTCACTTCATCTCATCCCTTCACCTCTCCTCTCTAAAAAACTGCACACTGAAAAAAATTAAACTAAAAGGAACATGAAGACTGAGAAAAATCAATTACTCCAGATTAGCAAATAGGGTTCTAAAGGTACTTAAACCTTACATCAGCCGCTTTCAGTGCATGCTTTCCAAAGCTGTTTTCACTTACGTGTCATGACAAGGAATCTAAAACTGCCACCTTAACAGCAGAAAAGGGTTTAGTGAAGCCACAGTCATCTTTACATTCTTGCTGACAGTGAATCATTTCATTCAGCCAGATAAAATCCTCACATTCTGTAAAAGGAACTTTTCTTGTGCTTCAGACAAGGGAAAAAATGTAAGGATGTTGTAGTTCCAGGGACGAAATTTTAACAGGGTGAGCTGCATCAAATTTGTCTAAAATCTTGTTGTTCTGGTCCTTAGCCTTTTCCAGAAACTAAACCCAAATATAACCTTTCCACCCCTTACCAGTGTTTAACATTATTCTGTTAATATTTTTAGCATGAATTTTCAACTCCTTCCTGTTTCCAGAAAAGCAGGCAGAGTTAATGAATTTCTCCATATCCTGTGGAAAAAGCTGTCAGAGATTAAGTTTTGTGTCTCATATTGTCTGGAATTACAGGTGCTCAGTGATCTCACAGCCCCATGTGCTAAATGCTATGAAGACACAACAGAGACTGCTAAGGAGAGCTCATCTTCTCCACCTCACGAGCTGTGACTTCCTTACTCACAAGATACTATAAAAGGACTTCTAATATAAATAATGCATCATCCTAAACTGAAATATAATCAGCAGAAATTAATTTGAATATTAATGCAAGAGACGTGTATCTTCATCTCTATTAGCTGTCTACAGCTGTCCCATTTTGCTGAGGTCTCTCGCCCATATATTCCCTTGCAGCACAGAATGGGAGGGCCGTCAAGGATGCATTACTGTGGTCAAACTAGTCTTAATCACAATACATACATGACCCCTGAGGAGTTATACTGGACAACATTAAATCTGGATACTATCCTCCATGCCCTCCCTCAGCACCTGTGCTGTTTACACACAATTTCTGTCTGACAAAATCTCTTCCTGGCTGGGGGGATTCACCCAGCTCACCATCACTACAAAAGAAATATGGGGGTCACTTTGTGTGATGTTGGCCGAATGAATGATGGGTCCAACTGTGCTTATATGACTGTCCTTACACCAGAAAAAACCTCTCCCTATGCTGCTGAAAGGCAGCTCCTCCTGGGAGCCTGACCTTCATTTTTTAGAGGATGTTATTCTAGCTGAAGCTGAATTTATATAAAAGCTATGGAGAGAATGCAACAAAAAAACTGAAAATAAAGATCCTGTTTTTCATATGGGTGTATGAATATCTCCTCCACAGGTTTGTACAGCAACAGCCTTGAGTGGAAAAATCACCATGCTAGACATTTTGCGTAAACTGCCCAATCTGTTGCTCTCACATTCCTCACACAATCATAAAGCCTATTACCTCTCCAAGGCCATAACTGTGATGCAGCTGGACAGAATATCCTGAACAATGAAACAAAAACTCTACAATAAAAAACAAAGCTAGGGGTTGGGATTCATGGCAATATATCTGGGGCAGAGTCATTCAACCTATGGTTGTAATTATTCTCTGAAAAAGCAGCAAAAACTCAGTCACTCAGAGGGAAAGTCTTACAGAGCTCTAGCATTGCTATAAAAAGACCCAAAGAGTATTGCTTCTGATGCATAAAAATATCTACTTGTACAAAACAACCAGGTTACCCCATCACTTGATGGGGTAGGTTGATTATGTAAAAACAGTTATAACTACTGCTGGCTAAAAGCAGAAATAATACTCAGTTCCTGAAATAAAACTATTCACTTTGTTAAGTTTAACATGCTACTCGGAGAGATACTTTCTAATGATGCCGAATAAGTTGAGAACACAAATCTCACTTAATTTGAGGCTAGAGGTAAACCTAAGCTGGGGTTTACAGCCTGAGTCAATATTCTTCCTCTGTCTGCCCAGTCTTCCTAAATCAGCAAAGACAGGAACTATCAAGAACATATGGGATGCCAACCAGGACATAATCAGCAAAACATGGGACATTCTGAGCATACAAGGCAGATGATCACTCAGAAAGATGTTGATGTCCTTATGCCTATTCATTTATCTACTTGAATCAAAGGAATGGAGGAGGAGGGGGAAATGGGTATTAGTAAGCAGGGAGGGAGTCTAAGCATGATTAACAATAGGTGTGAGACAGGAAGAACTAGATTAAACTGATCCATATGCAAATGATCTGAGTCTGATTGAATCAAACCATGCACAGTTTAATGACTATGGTAAGATGCCTTTATCTCTGCTTGGATGTGTTCTGAAAAGGACTGCTCCAAGATAAAACAGTTTAATAAGGAGGTTTTTCATTAAAGGGTCGATCTGCATTTGCATTTCTGTCTCAGCCACACAGCTTTCCTCCACCTCCATTACTTTTCAAGAGATTAGTCCGGTACATATTGTTGACACGCACCTTAGGGCATTGCATACTTAACATGTGCATGAGTTTTAGCTTAGTCCTTCATGACCTGGGTAAAACATCTCAGAATGAAGACTAAGTGGAAAAGTCTTACTTTTTTGCTTATCTACCGAGCATTCTTTGTCCTTCGTTATTTTGAAGTTATGTAAAATCTTTTCAGTATTCATACACTGATACAGAGAGAGAACATATCTTGGGTACTTACAGCATCATGGGCTAGGCTCAGAATGGCATCACGGCTGCAGCAGGGTGGTAACTCCAGCTTCTGTAAAGTTAATCTGATTCTGTGGTACTGTAGCTGAGGTCTACTCCTCTATTTCTAAACTATGTGTTGGTTTCTTCCAAGTGGCTGCTTTTGAACACTGAGCAAGGTAGCTAGGCACTGCCTCAGCCTCACCTGTTGTATGCTCTGCTTACTGTTACAGGTACAAGTGAAATAAAACAGAGGCAACCTTCTCCTTCTTGTGCAAGTAAGACACGGAAATCTCCAGGGCTCTCAGGAAAGACAGCTGTGCTCAGACTACAGGAGAAGTGGCATGTAGTAAGTGGCTGCTTACTTGGGTACAGCAAGCAGCCCAAGTTCCTCCAGCTTGAAGAGATCTAACCTGGTTGGAACATTTTTTAGTGGTCATATATGGATACTGTGACCTTCCTCACTCAGGACAAAGTTTTCATGTCCAAATATTGTTTTTCTCTAAAGCCTGTGCACACACTGTGTTCACATACTACATATTGCAGACAGAAAGTGCTTCAGTCTCAAAGTGCTGATGCTGCATTGTTACTCTCCAGCTAATACAAATAAATACCAGTGGTCATCCTTCATGAAGAAGTCACTTTTCACAGCACCTATAATTTGTCTGTGCAATAAAGAACTCTTGAACTAGGCTGGTTGTCTACCTACTCAACCTCAGCTTCAACTGATCACCTTCATCCTTATATCATGAACATGAGAAATTTCAATAGAAACAAGGCACTTGAACAAAAAAAATTCCATTTATTCCAACAGAAACAATCACAGGCCTAAATGCCTTGCAGATTGGGAATCCAAACCTCTTATTGCATATTCCATCACTATTAACATCATTACTTCTTTTCCATCCCTGGGCTGCTTCATGACTTTAGAAATTTCTGGGTTTATATTCCTTTGAATACAATGTATGCTTATGTCATATATTCAAGTTACTTTGATTCAAGTTCTGTATCTTTTAGCTTTCTTGACTCTATGCTGATGTGTCTGCAGCTTTGCTTTTCATTATTAGTTCTGGCTCAGTAGCTACCAAGTCCTTTCTTATCTTAGATCATAGTTTTTCCCTGTATATATTCCCTTACCATTAATACTACAGCCATACCATCTTTCCTCACAGACTACGGGTCCCACAGCAGTAGAAAACAGAATCATGTTAACCCAGTCATAAAACACAGTTGTACCAACAGTTAGAAGAGTCCTACTTCTGTCCTAGCTTACTGTTATTTCTTATCATCTAAGGTATCCCAATGCTGATAGCTCAGTGGCAGTCAGGGTAACAGAACAACTCAGTTACTGGTGGCAGAGAACTTACATGCCCCTGTGCCTTGTGAGAAGATGCACTCCCAGGGCTTTGTGTGAAGGAGGTAGTTTGGAAGCTGGCACACACCTCCTTACCTCTTGGCATGGTCTAATGTGCAACAGAATCATAGAATAATTGAGGTTGGAATAGACCTGTAAGACTGAGTCCCACCATTAACCAAGTCCACCACTAAACCATGTTCCTAAGCACCACATCTACATGTCTTTGAAATACCTCCAGGGATGGTGACTCAACTTACTCTGCTGGGCAGCCTGTTCCAATGTTGGCAACTTATTCCATGAAGAAACTTTTCCTAATACCCAATCTTAACCCACCCTGGGACAACTTGAGGCCACTTCCTCGTGTCTTGTCATTTGTGACTTGGGAGAAGAGGCTGGCACCCATTTCGAAATAACCTCTTTTCAAGTAGTTGAAGAGATGTTCCCAAAGCCTCCTTTTCTCCAGGATAAACAACCCAAGGGGGATGGATGCTAAACAAATACAGGATAAAAATACACTGCTTTTCCCAAAATGCTTATTCTTGAAGTACAATTAAATACTGACAGATGAGAGATGCAAAGGGTTAATGGGCGAACATTCACTGAATTTAACTGAAGAGAGCTAACTGCACTCTGTGCTATCTGCCAATGTGCTAATAACAGCTGCATCGATAGACCTTGCTGTCAGGCTCATGGGGGGGCAGTTCAGAGAATTCCTAATCATCCCTCAAAGGATCCTGTCTGTCTTTATGGATTAAACAGAGAAATCAGATTGCTAACATGGTGAATTGAAGTTGGATGCTTAAAATTAAGTGATGTGACTGTTACCTTTCCTCCACTCTCACTTCCCATCTTCTACCTGATGATGGACTGGCAACAGTGTCAAAGGGCTGCTAAGCTTCATTTGAAGGGAAGCATTTTTAAGGTCAGATTTGAAGACAGAGAAGAATGCAATTTTATGACTGTGGCAGGGAGTTTAAGTGAAGTCACAGAGATGGGTGTTGAGAAGTGTAGTGAGTGGCTGATGGAGGCTGGCACCACCACAGCTATCCAAGGCATGATATGGAGTGGCCATACATTTTTAGGCCTACATCTCAGGCACAGTTCCAACCCTCCTTTGATTAGGTGCTGTCAGATGTCTCTCAGAAGTCTCTGCTCTTCTTGGGCTCAATCTGGATTGATATTAAAACATGAGTTCATACTGGCATCCTTTCTCAGGTGCCTGTTACAAGGAACAAATTCATCATCTTGCAGTGAACTGCTTGGGGTGAGATTCTGATCACTCTGTAAGTCTAGTTCACTTTTGATTTCAGTGACCTCAAGACTCAATGATTCAGTTCTAAACATTTTCATCTTCTTATGCAAGTGGGCATCCCTGTTCCAGTGGTGGTCTGGACCCTTCCCTTCCCCTTCCGTTCCCTTCCCCTTCCCCTCCCCATCCCTTCCCGCCCCTTCCCGCCCCTTCTCTCCCCACTGATGGGAAGGATGAGTCTGTCTGATTTCAGGTGCTTAGCATCTGTCGAACATGACAATTGAACTCCTTGCTGAACCTGTCAGTTGTCCAGTTTCCATTTTCTCGTTATAATCAGAGGAGCTGCCATTCACAATCACTCCAGACCTGGTGCAAATATTTAAAACCTTTATAACTTTTTGAGTGTCAGTTGTGGAATAGGTCTGATGACTGTGATCTAGGATGAGTAAGGACGTTTTGGACTCCTCCCATGAATTCATGGTGGGAAGCAAAGCTGTCAAAAACATCTGCTATTAATGCCAGCAGAGTATGCTTCTGCTTTATTTGTGTAATTTTATTCTGACACCTTAGTCCCATGTCATTTGTACTTTTGCCCCTAGGATCAACAGTGGATTCTGTATTGAAAGTTGAGAGCAGGTATTTATTGTAGGCTTTGAGCCATACCTAAATGATGTTTGATCTCAATGCCATTATCATAGCATAGCTGTCTCTTTATTTTTTCCAATTCTCTTTCATTCATAAGGCTGAAAGACCTTTTAATCTTTAAGCAATTTCCTCTGCAAGGTCTAAATCACCTTGATATTTGGCAACATTGATTCTGTCTTTCCCTTCTTGATTGCTCAACCTTAGAGAATTTCCTGAATAATAAAAATTATGTCCATATATGCAAACGTGGTCATAAGGTATCTTTTGGCACCTTTTCTCTATTTATTATATCTAATTTATACAGGATTTGTATTAGTCCAAATGTCTTCTTTAGCAGGCCCGATCCAATTTCTGTTTAAGTCTATGGCACTTTCATGATAGATCTTAATGGTTGTGGGATTTAGCCCAAAGCCTGGTGTATTTAAGTCAGTTTTAATCTGAAGGGCCTGTAATAAAACCAATGACTTTGATCTTCTTTTCTGGGAGTTCAACTGAATCAGAGACTTTAATTTTTCTTTTTTAACCTCAAGTAACTGCATGTTAGCTGGGTGACTGTGAGGACAGTCCTCTCCTGCACAAGCTGTTCTTGTTTAGAACAGTGCGTAGGACTTTGGACTATGAAGGAAACTATTTTCATTACAGGCAAAAGTGGGGATACATTACATAGAAACTTTACTATAAAAATTATCTATTTCTATTAAGGCCTAGTAATTATATGCATGTGTGTATGTATATGTGTGTGTATGTATGTATATTTACACATATATACAGGAGGTGTATTGATGAATTAAGTTCAATGGTTTTTTTTCTAACAGGACACTAAAGCAGCACTTGCTCTCTTCACCCTTACTGGACTCTTTTTTGGGCTGTATTGTGATATCTTTTATAATCTGGGCTTCTCAAATAGCAGTTGTGATGAAATTTTTCCCTGATATGCTTTTCTATCCAGTAGGAATTGACTGTAGATTACCAAACTGTTACCAAGTAGTAACTAACAGATGCTGTCAAGATTGGCTTGATATGAACTGGTGAGCTAGAGGGGAGGGAATAACATACTAACCATTCTTTTAAGCCACATATTCCCCAGCACTAACAGAATTGCCAGAATGCTCATCCATTACCATCACAAATCAGATGCCCAACAACCTTAGTGTTTTAATCTTACTCTGCCTTTGTTTCTCTCCTTGTTTTCTGTTTCCCCTCTGCCCCTAACACATACAAACACAGAGACTTTCCGCTTTTATAAATACAATAGATGTTGTTGTCAGTTCAGATAAGAGCAAATGCCAGATAGGATAGCAATATTTTCAGTCCTGGCAAATGCAATCATAAGTTCAGTTTATTAATATTGCAACAGTTGCACTAAATGAGATCACTTGGATAACAAAACATTTATCAACAAAACGCTGCCACCTACTGAAGTTTTGCAAACAGCCCAGATGATTGGATAAGATCACAAATTCACTCTGTCACAAGCTTATGGTCTTTGCTGAAATCGTTCTGAGGGAAAAAAAGCAAGAATGATAACCAGCAGAACAAGACAAGACATCTCTTTCATGCAGTCTGTTCAGCAAGTGTCAGGGTAAATCCTGGAGAGCAACCTCCAAAGAGGAAAGGAGATTTGGCTCTTTGTGCTCAGTATGCTATGGAGTTTTCAAGCATTGTGGCTAGAGAACTCATCAAACACTTTGGCTTGCAGCCCGTTATAAACTTCCAGTTTTCTTGTGCTGATGTTCAAAGCTTCTATTCAGGCCCTACTAAACTGACAGTACAACCTGCCAGCTTTTTGTTGCCTTGCACCACCCTAGATTATAAAGGCTTTATAAATAAATATAAAAGAAATCTTAGTGATTACAACAAATCTTGTGAATTTTCTGTTGCAAGATCTCAACCAACTAAAAATTTTTATTATTTCAGTATAGGAACCAGGCATGCCATGAAACAAGAAATCCTGCACACCATACAGTTGTGTCAACCAGCAGATGATTAGACATGCAAGGGCTGATAAGACTTTGGATAGGAATTGTTGTCCCCACTTGAAACTGCAGACAGCACTTCTAGACTGCCATAACCTAAAATGGCTTTTAGGCAAGAATGTGGATCTCATTTCCTAGAGTCTTGGGAGAACTGCTTTGTGGATTTAGCTGTTAGTTATTGGTAGAAGTATTTAAAAGAAATGCAAACAAAATTTTTCATGGTGCAACTATTTTTTTACATTATGGGTAGAAAGGAGTATTTATGTTAATCAAGTAAAGCAAACTCAAAGAGTCAGGACAGCATAGTTTAGGAATTACAGTCTCAGTGTCTTTACTTCATGCAATGGACGAGCCACCTTACCCTTGCAATAATATTCAGTTTCTGATCTGTACTGATCACAAAATTAATACTTACCCCTGGAATATCCCTGGATGCTAAAGCTATAGACAACTTACAGGGCATGAAAAAGTGTTTTTAAGTACTTTTTAAGACAACTACAACAGAGCATTTAAACATGTGCATAACTTTAAGCATGGGAGTAATTCCATTGAAATAAACAGAACTACTCAAACATTTCTGATTTTGCATGTGCTTCTGTGCTCTGCTAGCTCAGGGGCTAAGAATGGATATGCTTATTTAAAACAGCGTTTATCTACTAAGCCTATGTTCAGCATTACTGATTCCTTTCCCTTTCATCAGACAGATACAAGGACTTCTCCATTTTTCTAGCCTCCTTCTGGGTCAGTGTCTTGGGGTGACTATGACACTGTATCCCCTATCGTCTGCTTTTCTTTTTATCGTTTCCTCCTAATTTGTCTCAAAACCGAGACAGTCAGTTGCAAACTTTATTCTGCCCTACAACACATTTGCATTTTATATCTGACATAGAAAACAGCTATAAACCCAAACCCTGAGTCCTGAGGGAGTAAAGTGGATGACTTGAAAGGAAACACTCAGAAGTTAGTCTAGAGTAGGGGATGCAATTGATATTAGGCTGGGGCTAGATCTTCCTGACCTAATTTTGGACATTTTTGCACTGAGAAACAGGATCTCCTTTCTTTGGATTTAGCTCTTTGTTGTTGCCTTTGGGTTCCCCCTCACAACTTGACCAACTCTGGATTCAGTCTCTCTTCCTAATGCAGGAATTGTCCTTACTGCTGTGATGCCAAGATTGTTTCATGGAGGACATGAACATATATACTCACTACTGTTTTGGGAAACCCCAGCTAGTGACAAGCCAGACCAGAATCGTTAACTTGACTTGGCCACTATGTTTAACTCTTTTACAGTAAAACCTACAACATCTTTTAGTCTTTAGTGAGTTTTTAAACACGGATTATGAAAGGTTAGTTATCCTGTTGTACCTGTTATGTGTATCCAGTGCCAGCTCCACCATCTTTCTTGCTGTGCAAGCAGGGCAAAACCTTAAATCCCTACTGTGGGCCACCTGGAACTGGTATTACCAGATATAAGCTCTGACTAGTTTAGGTAGGCTTGGGCTTTAAGCTGTGCTTTGCTGCAGCTGCTCTCCAACACAAAGGAACTTCAAAGGGTTTTGACTCCACTCGGGGACACTGCAGCCAACACATCTGCTAGCTGTGGAGATGAAAGAGACTGTTTAATGCACACCATTGCCCTAACAAGTGCGCAGGTGCAATTTCTGGCTGCAGCTCTTCACATTGGCCTGTCTGTATTTAACGTCTTCTATCAGGACTTGTTATTTCTGAGCTCAGAGCTGCTGGCCTGTCACTCAGTGACATCATTCCTCTAATAGCAACTAGAGATTGCTTCTTCCATGGGCATCTGCAGACTTTCCACAGTTGTACTGTACCTTGCCCTACATCCACATTAGTGAATGGCTGTGAGAAGCCACTCCTCTTGTGATAGAAAATGGCTCAGAGAAGAGACATGAGAATACAGGTTTCTAAAGACAAGCTATTCATAAAGCCAAGAAAACATTGATTTAGGGCCGAAGTCCCACTGCACCCTATTGAGGGCATGCTCACTCTGCCCAGGGCAGAGCCTTGTCACCTGCTCCCAGGAGCAAGACAGCTGTGTCTGTGGGGCTTTCCAGCCCTCCAGTGAAACACTGCTCATGGCAACTGTGCTCCATCATTAGAGGCTCCAGGGGGATGTACAGGACCATCCTGAGGTACATGTGCCCACAAATAGGTTTGGCAGCCTATTTAAACAAGAGTGTATGCAGGCTTTCATGCACAGTGTGGAGTTGGCAGGTTTTGCCCTTACAGATCTATGTGTCCTGTGAGTTGGAATAGAGGGGCAGGGATAATTTTGATAAATCATTTTATTCTCAAGTCTGGCACCAGGATGATGAAATGAGCTCTTACTCTCTGTGGTGAGAGAAGTCTTCAAGCTGTTAGAAGAAGCTGTGGCTCTCAAACACAATTTTTAACCTTCTTATAATCATTGCTTGGCTTTCTAAACCATTGGTGGGGTGGAAGGAGAGATCTTGTGGAGCTGCCTACTAGGCAGCACCATCCCGTTTGGGTGGTGTCATGATAAATGCCTACACAAGATGCTACCTCTCAGGCTGGAGAAAATAACGTTGGTATTGCTACAGTGGCAGATCTGATACCCTTGATGTGTATCTTCTGGAAAAATCACTGCTCTCCACCTCTTGCTGCACAAGCACACTTACAAAATTTAACATCAAAAAGTCCATTATGATTTTTAGTAGCTAGTCAAAACAGTGTATTTTAGGAGATTTTTCCAATCAACCTCAGTGGAAAAAACATTTTACTCCATCCAGATAGAATTTTTGAAGGTACCACATCTAGAGGTTTTCTCTTGCATATGACTTACCTGGATGTCTTACAAGTAAAACTTTATATGTGTTAGATTTTTTGGTTACACCTATTAAAGAAGTTGGTCACTATGTCATTAAATTAGCAATCCTTATTAGTTTGCATTGTTTTGGTTAACAAATCTTTGCCAGTGAAGACCAGAGCATGATCTCATTTTTCATGTGGAAGTTTAGAGTGGAGCACACAGGGAAATATTATCACTTTGTTTAGCATAGATTATCCTGAGCTAATCCAGAGTGGAGGCAGGGCTTGTGCTGGGGAAAGTTAGACATGAGGAGCTTGGCTGATTGTGGCTGGTAGGAATATTCCTGGGTGGCTGTTACTTGCCCTCTGGGCAGATTAGCTTTGAAATAAAGAACTACTATTTTCAATTCAACGTTCTCACAAAATTGACAAGTAGGTAAAGTTGTATGAAGGATTTTAAATCCTAGAGCACTGTGACACTGCCATGACAACAGGCATGGCACCCAGCTTCCATGTACCTTGCTAGGGCATCACATCCTACTGGACTCCAAAGTGTGTCTATAAACTGGCTGCAGGAAATATGGCTGCTACAGAGAAAAATCTTCAAAAAAACCCAACTACCTGAGAAACCACCTGAGCTAGCTAGAAGCAAAACAGAATTGACACAAGCAGCACTTTGAAACACAAGAAGGTGTGCCTGACAAGAGATGGGCTCCTAAGCAGTCCAGACATGTCACTTTTGTGTACCTCACTGTCAGGAACTTCTCCTGGAGGTGACTACATCTTGATAATTGTTTTTTTAAACCCAGACTGATTTTCACAGAAGCAGATAAAGAACACAAACAAGGCAGTTATTGTTGTCTATGGCACTCACTGGACATGTAGGTGTTCAATTCTGCTCTCCACTAGCTGCTGTTTTCAGTTCCTGTCACTTGGGAAGCATCTGTGAAGAATTGTGTCACTGCCTCAGCAAAATGGTACATGTCTACTGTCAGAAACATGCACATCTATCTTTTAAATTAGGAGGCCATGAAACAGCAGGTTTGATTCTTAAAAGACTGAGTGGAGAGTCTTCCTTCCTTCCTTCCTTCCTTCCTTCCTTCCNTTTCAGATAAAGAATAAACTACACACCATGGACATGATTTTTTTACTTCTCATATTATTCAGGTCCTTTAAGATGCTTTTAGAATATGTATAAATTAGCTCCAACTATAATAACCATAGATACTTTTTAGCTTTCATCGTGTTAATACTTAAAATTTCATTTTATTTACCATTAACAAAATGAACAACATTTGAACACCTTCACTCTCTTTCTTACATTCTCATTTGTTTCTGAAAAACAAACATGGATATTTATAATCAAAAGCCATTACAGGCAAGATGTGTACCTAATTTCTGGAATCACATTACACCACTATAAATTAATTTTACATTTTGCCTAGAAAGAATAAGCAACATTAACCTGGTCCACACAATTGATTCAGTGTCGCTCTAATGAAGTCATAGACACCCTTCTGCAGACTGTATCTGTTCCTGTTCATTCAGATAGTTAATCCATAGCAGGTCAAGCTCATGACTGGTCAAGAACATATGAAATGTCCTAACTGTGGAGTAAAGTTGTTCCTCTGTGAGTGCAGAGGTCCGCATTTGGAAGGAAGCAGTGCTGTGCAATAGGATGAAGAGAGACTAGGGCATAGCAAATTTGTGGCTGTGATGTCCCCCAGCACTTACAATGCTGGGCAGCAGGTGGGGAGGGAGACTTGCTGTTCCATTGTTTCCCTCAGACAGTGCAGCAGTGTCCACCTTGCTGTGGGGTAGGCAGGGAGCTGACTGGTAAAGTTTTTAAAGGAGTAAATCAGTGCAGCACTCCAGGCACGATGCTGATTTGCACTGGCCATTGCACAGTGTGTATAGGGCTGTACCAGTGGTGAACCCAATCCTTTCAGCTGGATTTCCTGTCTCTTCTCACTACAGATGCTCCAGTTTAACTAAATCAACATTTATATTACTTCAATGAGGTTTTCTTAATTTACATGGAGCCCAGTGTTCTCCACTTGGCACCGCATGAGTTTGTTCCCATTTCATGAAGCTAGCACCTAAATAATCTGTAAGTCAGCATTGTAACTTCCCTGCTCTTTGGCAAGTGTTTAAAAGTCACACTACACAGATTTAAGGCTGGCGGATGGTAAAGAGATTAAATTTTCAAGTGCCAACTCATCACTTCAGGTTGACACAATTCCCACTGTGTTGCTGAATTTACTTGAACCATTTATTATGGTGGGGCTAAGGGGAGTCTAAGAAAAATTGTTTCTTTACCAAGACAGCAAATAAGGATATATATGTTTTAAAGTGCAAACTCTTTATTCTGAAAAATTGGACATTGTGCTTTGTGTGAGGTTTTCCCTGTCTGAAAATTACATAACTATGAATGTAAACTATGTATATGTGTGTGTGTTTGTGGTTTTATTACAGGAAGCTCAGAGTGAGACCTTAAGAGAGCTGGACACCCATGGAATCTATTAGGTGGAATTAATGTTTGTGATCTTTCCTATTGATGAGTTAGTAAACCACAAGAGTGTCAGGACCTCATTAATGTGGCATTCTCAGACTGCATCCCATGAAGACAGGGAGAAAGACCTGCACTTCTGTAAATGGGCTCCTTTCTTAAAGTAACAGCCCCTGGGATGGGACCAGCCTTGTAACAGCTCAAGTCACCATTTCTGGGGACCACTAGAAGGTTTCAAATTTTTCATACTAGAAGCTTAAGGGATAAAAGCCCCAACAACCAGGGTTGCCTCCATCCCCTGCCTTCTCCTGCTAACAGCTTACTGTTGAGTCAGGAAGAGATTAAAATTATGGAGGTCCTCTGCTCCCCACTGGAAATACCTCTGCTTAGCCAGCGGATGTCATATAGGGCTTTGACTGAGGAAAGCTGCCAGTTAGGTTTGGGTTCATAACTTGCAGATACCAAAGACACCTGTGCTAACAGATACTCCAACCCCTGCTATATTGTTTACAGTATTTGCAAACAATGAAATATAATGCAGGTATATCCTGATCCTTCATTAATTAGGAAAAAATGACATTAGAGGAAGCACTGGGGGCCCAGTTCTGCTTTCCAACATGTACGCACCTTAACCCCCATTAATTTCAGATGGAGTCACATGTGTGTATCCTGAGGGGGTGATTGCATCCTACATCAGCTACAAGTGACCGAGAAAGGGAAAATAATCCGCCTGATACTGGTCATTTGGACAATGTGTATTTGATGTGTCAGAGTCGTTCCAACCTTCCAGTTACCAGATGTCCGTAAAAATTCATAGCAGGCTATTAAATTTAGCAGATCCCATCTTAATTAGATTAGCTTCTGCTCAGCATGACAGCCGAGTATTTCACTGATGGAGGATTTATAAAGATTTCTGGTGGGAATTCTTTATGGAAGATGTAGTCTTTTATCCAATGGGATTTACAAATGGAGAGGGGGGAGGGAGGAGAGAAAGCCCTGATAAGGACACACAAACATTGTCATGGCATGTTAAAACATAAATGGGAGCTTTTATTTTATGGATGTTCTCTTTTTATTTCTCTTTCACAATACAGACAGGCAGCATGAGCGTTTTTTGTGTCCTTGCATTATCAGGCCCAGCTAACATAATGGCATACGGGTGGTGGAAAACTACAAGCAAATTCTTGTTGTCAAATTCCCTCCTAAAACTAGCACCAAAGGAGTACTCAATGTTCGGTTGCCTGTCAGGTCATGAGTTATTTTTTCACCTACAGGAAACAGAACTGTACAGTTTGTCTTGGGCTGGTTTTATGTGCTGCAATCCAGCATCTATCCATCCATTGCCCTTCTTTCTTTAAGGTCACTGGGAAAAAAAGACACAAAAATCCCCCCAACAACCAACAAACCCACTTTCTTATTAATTCTGCCTCTGTCCCAGTTCCAACGATTTTTTGGTTTTCTCTGCACAGGTTTTTATGGACGATATATACCGTTAATGGTGACACTGGTGTCAGTAACAGAATGTGAGCAGCAGCAATGCCTGCGCTCTATTCCCAGAGTGTAGATAACTTCATAAAGAAAAAAGGTGGGTGGAGGGGAGGGAGATCTGGATAATTTTTCTTGTCATTTGATTCACCACTGAAAAGGTCACTCCCTGTAAGAAGAGACAGTCTTCTCTCTGAGATGTCTGGGGGAGGAGCAGGAATGGCAGAGCCAAAATGGGGGGGACCCTTGCTACCATGCAGCTTTTGTGAGGTGGCAGAGCAGCCCTTCTGAGCACAAGGGCATGCAACGCCCAGAGTATGCATGCTGGCAGCTGATAAAAACAGAAAGGGTCCATCCCTTGCTCACGCTGCGGGCTGATAGCATTCACATCATACACCGTTTGTTACTAGGCAACTGATTAAATATACGTGCTGGTCCTTCAAGCAGTGCTTGCAATTAATTAACCAAACCATTTTCATTTTGACTGTCTTCCGTCCTCCCCTCCCCTCCCCATCACCAACCACCTTCCCAAATGCTGACATCTGACAAAAGTGAGAGGGATTTAATGCTCCTCTTGACCTGTGGCATAATAAAACAAAAATGGAATCTTTGCCTAGTGGATGTGGCCTGCACCTGGGCAGTGGACACCTCTGAGCATCACTGGTGGGTCCAGACAGCAGTGGGCACAAGGAACAGACATTTTGCTTTGCTTTGCTTTGCCAGGGTCAATATAAATTGAACTGTGAAAACCACAGGGCAGAGCCCAAAAGAAGTTCTGCTGGAAAATCTATTTGAAGTGCAGTTGCATTGAAGGATGGAGGTTAGGTCTTCTTTCTTGGTTTTAAAATTGAGATTCCTTATCCCTAAAGTACTCATTCTCAAATTTCAAACCACTATGGAGCATATTTGCATGTGTACATATACAGACACACACACACACATATATATTTATATATATATATATATATATACAGTGATAAATATAAATATTTATACAGCTACTAATGTATGTGAGTGGTGTTAAAGTCCAGATGTCACCAACTCTAAGTGCACACTTATCTGTCATAGCTGTTATGCTGGGACCCCAAAACCAGGCAGTCACTGCACCACTGAGCTCACAGTGCCTAAATTGCAATGACAGGCAAAGTGGAAGAAGGGATCTAGACATCAAAGGTTGTTCAAGGTCATACAGGGGGTCAGTAGAAGGGCTGGGAATAGAAAATAGCTTTTGTTTCTGAGATCATACTTTCTAATAAAAAAGAAAAAAAAATCAGTGAGTCATCTCACCCCAAATCCTCCCTCTAATTTTGTAATACAGTTGTCATATTAAACTTGCATGAAATAGACTGGAATTACACATGGAAAATGGGTAACTACAAGGATCCTGGAAGATCTGACTGTTCCTATTACACTTGATCAAATGCAACTGTCAGCTGCTTTGGCAGAGATCACCTTTGATGATTAAAAGGAGAGGACTACATTACAAGAGGGTTTGAGCACGAAACCACTTGCTGCAATCCACAATTAAACAGGAGAGGCTATTGTTCTGTTTCTGACTGGGAACAGAGTTACAAATTTATTGGAGTTCACAGGCTTGCTGCAGAGCTTATCTTTAACAAAATTGTAGCCCCGTTCTGTATCAGAGCTTCCTACCTGGCTCAAACCCTCGAGTGCATTAAAGAAGCAATTTAGGGTTTATTTGAAGGGGGAAAAATAGATTGTCGAGTTGGGTTTCTTTCTTCCTTCCTCCCACTGGCTTTCTGCTGAGGAGGGAGGGATTTGAATCAGCAGATTCTCAATGGCACTGTTGCCTATCAGAGCTGGTATAGATTCAGTAGAAATGGGTAAGAAGCAAATAATGAAGCACAGACTAACTGACAATTTAAGGGTTTTTTTTAACACACTGGCCAGCAGCTGATTTGGTCTGAACCATCTGTGGATCCACGCTGCTTTGTGCTGCCTGTGCCTTTGAGCCAGAACTGGAACGGTACCTCTGAAAAAAGCACTCTTTGGGTTTTTGACTCTTTTGAATGAGTCAAGGCCATTCTCCACTCCTGATGGGACTCAGTTACCTTGGCCTGCTTTGCTTTGACTCTGGCCTGTCATTTTTTTGGCCTGTACTCCATTTTGAATAAAGAAGGGCTTGTGGCTTTTACTGGCCTTGCATTAGCTGCATAAACCTGCACAGTGGCAAAAGCAGACCCCCAGCTGCCACCCTCTCTGCCACATTTGCTTACAGCCTGTGGTGGTGACAACTGGCACAGGTTGTCCCTTGTGAGATAGCAGATTAAGTCCCTCTTCGTCAAAAATGGATGGTTGCTTTCAGCAGCCCCACTGAGTTGTGCACTCCTCTATAACTTTCACTGTGGCTTTGCTGACCTTTGAATGAGAAAAACATTAGTAAAGAGCAATTTTATGCCCTCATAAAGAGTTATATGTTACTAGGCAATAATGGAAGCAAAAACCAACCTGGCCAAAAGATCTGAGGCTCTCAGCCTCCTTCCACTGCTTTCTTTAATGGTGCTGCTGCATTGTTAATCTACTTTGAGCTTGTCAATGGCTGGAAATCCCACCCAGGTGATGTGAAGATGGTTCACAGTGCCAGTATAGGCCCTGCTCCTCAGGGAGTGGAGGGAGAAATCCACAGGGGTGGAGGGAGAAAGTCAGAGAACACCGTATTTCTTGCAGGTTTCTGCATGCTGCTCCTTTCCTTTTGTCCTCACAATGATTTATATTTAATTGACTTGTAATTATACCCACTTTTTTTTGGTTTTTCCATACCCATATATGGTTGGTCACTAGCCTCGATTTTTTTCACCACAATGAGCCAATAAATCCTGTGGGGCTGGACAGAAAACCCAGCTTGCCAAGGAGAGACTGGATGAATATCTCCTAGAGATAGCCAGAGGTTTGAGTGTGTATTCTCCATACAGCATATTTCAAGGAGTGCCCAGGGCAAGCCTGGAAAAAGTTTTATGTCTGCAACAGTATTCCTTTCTGGAAAAAAAGATTTTTAAAAAAGCCCACTGTGTACTTTTTACTCCTTTTATGTGTGTGGAATTCATGATATACAGAAGTTGGTTCATCTCAAAATTTCAACTAAGACCTGTTTTTTTATAGGCAGAAGATAATCACATAGAAATGCCTCCTTTAGAAAATGTACATTTGCTGTGTCCTCAGCTATATGTGTGCATATTCCTCAAGCTGGAAATGACTTCTGGGATCTTACTGCTCCAAACACCTTCATTAAAGACACTGAGCAAGTTTTATTAATACTTTCTTGGGCTTCCAAGCATGTCTAGGCTCATTCATGTTTATGCTTCACTGCAAACACTGGTGAACTCTCTCATCACATGTTCCACCCAGCTGCTTGTTCCTTTAAAGGCAGCAGAGATCCTGAGACACTGGGATATTGTACCAAAACTCAGATGAACTCAATAAAATGGTGGTAAATGGCACGGTAATGACACAGTGACTCCTCTGCATGTTCTGTATGAAAATACATATTGTGGATCCCTTTTGAAGGAATCCTTTCAGTAAGACTCCTGTGGTATTTGTAGTCCAGAAAATTCACTCCCAGTCTTGCAAAATATTACCTTGCAGTAAGAATATGATGGTGTTCAGACACAATACTATCTTACTCTGCACGCAATGACATTGCTTTGCCTCTTGGCACAGTGGTACAAAATCTCCATATTTGAGAAAGCACCGCTTTCAAATAAGAAGAAGAGGTTACCAATGTTGCTGCTAGTGTAAGTTCAAGGGAAACAGAAGCAGAAGCATTGGTACCCTGTTATAGCTGACTACATTAATCACTATGTCATTCAAATTAAGCCACTTACTGACATAGAAGCTGGTTTGTAAACATCAGGAAAAGAACTGGATCTTTGGTTGTCAGTACATGGGCAAATAAAATTCCCAAATATACACAAGTCTGGGAGTACAGCATCACTTAACTGCGCTCTCTTGCTTGCACACATACACAGCCACACTCCTAAAGGGCTTGCCAGTGCAGTGCAGTGTTGAATTATACAGGCTAACTCTACAAGCTAGCTCTACAGGAATTAGCTTGGGGACCGGAATAAGCCTAACAGCAGTAGCAGGATACATTAGCTCGCATGGCTGAGTTAGCCTGTCTGGCAATCACTAAGATTAGAAGGCTTCTAGGATTAGATTGCTGGAGCTAAGTTATGAAAGCTACCTTGGGTCTTTCAGTGGGTGAATTGTGACCCCCTCCTACCCCAGCCCCTGTCCAGCAAAGAGCACTTTGCAAGACACAGGCTATACCTATTTGCATTCAAGATCTGGATTCTTAATGGAATGAACTGGCCCAGCTTCACTGTGGAAGTCAGTGGCATAGCTACACTGATTTACACTGACAGACTCCTGGCTGAGATGTTTCAGTCTGTCAGTTGTACTTACCATGCTCTGCCAATCTGGGGGGGGGAGCTAGTCATAGTCTTATTCCTTTTAATGATGAGTCTGCTGCAGTTGTCTTTTTTTTGCTTGTTGCAGTTAAGGCCAACAGGCACTATTATGGTCTTCTAGCTTGGTCTTGCAATGATTTTAGCTTTAAGGGATAATTTTGAATAGCACTGCAGAAGCAGTAGCAGCTTTCTTACGCTGCCAGACGTCAAGGCTCAATCCTTCAGTCTGCTTCCCCCATGTTTCAACCTGCAGAGTGTTATGCTAATTTTGCTTGCAGCTTCAAGTCAGCTGAATTTCTGGCTGGCTTCAACTTAAGCTGTTTTTATTTCAAATAAGGTAAATTACCCGCTTCAGCCCAGGGCTCCGTTTCCAAGCTTCCATTCTGCTGGTTTTCAGGTTTCACTTCCAGCAGCTCTGCATAATCCCTGCAGAAGGCATGTCCTCCACTCCTCCTGTGCCAGGGACACGCTGCTTTGCTTGGCTGCTCCCTGGGCTGGAATCCTCCTCTTCCTCCTCCCTCTTCTCTCAGGACTTTTGCTCTGAAATCAACAGAAGTTATTTTTAACCTTTATTTAAGAGACTTCTGCTAAGAGCAGCTTGCCAGTCCCTAGACCCTCTCCCCTGTTTGTCTCCAGACTTTGCAGAAGCTCCCACTGCAGAAATGAAAAGTGTGCTTGACAGTCATCCCCATTACTGGCTACAATTGTGGAGTACACCTGATGGGGCTGAGAGTTGCCTAGCAGGCCCATAGTTGCCAGCTTGCCTTTCCTGAGCCTTAGAGGGCTTGTGAAAAATTCAGTAGTAACAAGACTGTGATGGTGTGAAGATAATCCTAATCTGATACTGTAGGAGAAAGTAACACCAGGAGCATCTATGGAGGCAAACTTTGGTGGTTTGCCATGGAACCCAACAGTATATTCAGTCAGATTCCTCTAGTTATGGAGCCACCATGCACTTCCTAATACATCAGAGGACAGCCATCTCTGCCATTGTGCCTAAAAAGCCTGAGACAGTTTCTCTCTAAAGGGATTACATTCAAACAAACAATCCAGATAGGTGAAGGAAAACAAAGTACAGAGAGATGGGGTGGTTTACTAGTGGCCACATGGCAGATTAAGGCTGAGATATCAGTCTCCCTCACTGATCCCATTAAGTATCATGGCCCTATGGAGCAGGTAGTGTATGCTCCTGCTTCAAAAACTTCAGGAAACCAAATATAAACCTAGAAGAAAACTGCATGAGGCATCATATTATAGCATAAAGGAATAGCATTTCTTTTCTTTCTTTGTGGAGAGCTGACATTTTATGTGCTGTGTGTTGGCATTTCCTGTGATATTGCCACAGGCACAGGACTCGGATTGTTCAGGAGCACATTAAATACTACTTCATAGATATAACTTTGCACAGGAATCTGTTTTATGCATGTGGGATGGACACACAAACCATCATCTGAGACAGAGATTTTAGAATCCAAAAAATATTATTGAGGTGCTCTGCAGAAATCTCCCCTCAGTAAAGGTAATCCAGCCCCCATTTCTCTATGATTTACTCAAAAGTATCCTTTTTGGTGTTATTTTATTCCCATTTTACAAGACTTATATTTGTCTTGGTTCACCCTTCATATGTGCAGACAGTTCATTTAGGAACATAGGATAATTGCTGTTGTGGTGGATTGATCCTGTCCAGCAGCCAAGCTCCACACAGCTGCTTACTCACCTTTGCCCCCACAGCAGGATGAGGGACAGAAGAAGAAAAACAAAAGTGAGAAGACTTGTTTAATTGGTGAAGGAAGAAGAAAAGGAAAACCACAAGCAGAACAACCAGTCTCCAAGCACTGAACACTCTGGAAGCCAAAAAGTTCCTTGTTCTTTCTCTATCCCTGTTTTCATTGCTGAGTGTTAACACTGTATGGCGTGCAGCATCCCTTTAGCCAGTTCAGGTCAGCTGTCATGACTGTGTCCCCTCCCAATTGCTTGCTCACCTCTTACCTATTTGCTCCAGGAAGTGGGGACAGAGTGGAAAAAAGAGAAATCTTTGATGCAGTGCAGGCACTGTCCAGCAATAGCTTAAACATTAGTGTGCTATGAACACTGTTTTAGACACAAACACAAAGCACAGCACCATCAGGACTGCTATGAAGAAAGTTAACTCCATCCCAGCCAGAATAAGCACAGGTACATTTTTAGAGATACCCTGCTTCAGAGAAGGTTGTAACTGTCTCTGAAACAATAGATAGACAGGATTTTACAGGAAACACAGGATTCATAGGCACTTCCAGAGAATGGTCCCTTGGATATGGATTTGTCTCTCTCCTTTCACTACCAATGCCAAGATTTTCATTTCAATACCAAGCCTTTAGATAGCTGAAATGAATTGAGATGATCCTTATTCTTCAGTGATCAGCCATGAGACTTTCTCCTGTTCTCTTTCTATCAGTTGTTATGCTATACCTATCTCTATGATTATCTGTCTCACAACAGGTTTCATGTAGCTTATAATTTTACCTTTAAGTACAGCAACTAAAAGCAGTTTTAAATCTCCCTTTCTCATATTTCTCCTCAGAACTGGATCCCGAGGTTAAAAATATATGTTTTCTTCTAGTAGTGTGTATTTTTACTGAGTAAGCCTTGTGGATGCTTCTTGGCCCTGGATCCTACCTTCTCAAATGTAGAGTGCAGCTTCTCTGCCTAATGCTAAAAGTGACCAAAAACCTGAGACTGAGCAAAAGCTCTAAACTGTGATAACTGTCAGCCCGAAATAAATATTGATTTTTAAGTGTCAATTCTTAATAAAGGTAGCTTTCAAAGCCCAATAAAGCAAATTACTGTGCAATAAAATATATTTCATAACTGTAGTTTAAATATGTGCCAAAGCTTTTATAGGGTAACATGGAAAGACAGAGACTCTTGCATGAGGAGCAGAGGCAGAAGAAACTCAGCCTTGTCAGACCTTTCGGCAGCTCCTTTCGTTGTTTCTCCTTTGAGCAGGGTGGGCTGAGTCTGAATGTGATGGCCAAGGCAAAAACAGGTCATGCCATCTACTAATATGAAATCACAGGATTGTAGTCTTTTCTTTATTGGCTTTTCTAAAAAATCCTTTTTTATGAGTTTTTTCAAAAAGATGGATGCTTTCTCAACCACCACTGCATGGTCAGGAGTCAGGTTCCTTGAGCTGACTGTAAGGTGCCTGATTTATTTGGGGACATTTAAAAGAAATTCAAAACCTACCCACACACATAAGTAGTTTGTAGGGTTCTCTACAAAGTGTTTTTCTCCTGTGTGTGCTTAATTTCATTCACTACCTCAGTTCTCTTAATTTTTTCATCCTCTGCAATTTCTCTTGACACAAACTTTCTCACCTTTGCTCTTCACCATTGCCTTCAAATCATTAATAAATATCCCAGGCACATGTCATACTTTTAATCTTGGGGGCACCCTACATGGAAGACCTTTCCATGCTGAGATAGACCATTTGTTCCTCCTCTTTGTTTCCATTCCCTGAGCTGTGGGCTTTTTTCTCCCTCTATCCATGCAGGACTTTACCTCTCACCTTGTGGTTACTAAGTTTCCTTTATAGCCTCTTCTCAGGAACTTTATCAAAAGCCTTTTGAAGGTCTAAATAAAAAACAGACACTGGTTGTCCTTTATCCACTGTTTTGTTAACTCTTTTAAAGGTCCTAAAGAGGTTTGAGGTTTCTTCTGAGACAGAGGTCATTCTGGTTTGTCCCTACCATATCACCCTCATCTACTGCTCCTGCTTTATAAGAATGTCTAATGACTCCCCTGCACCAGGAGCGTTGCTTAAGAACAGAAAGCAGAGGGAGATACTCGTCTGTGGAGACTTTTCCTTACCGCCTTCTAGCTGGTTGGTTTATGCAGCCTTTAAGCCCTGTGGTAAGGAAACAGGAAAACAGATTAATAGACATAGCAATCTCCCCCAAGATACTTCTAGATAAACACAGCCTTGGGCATTTAGAAAGTCGGATTTATTACACCTTGAAAGAGGTTCCTGAAAACCATGGCTGTTTTATTTTAAAGTATGCAGCCAAAGGCATGCACTTCTTTAATCTCTGCCACGCTTTCCTGATAGACAACCAAAAGCACAGGTCCCAGGGTTTAGAAACAGTTGTGTATAAACTGGAAACAATCTCAGCAAGCCTTTAGAACAATGAAGATCTCTTTGGGGGCACTGAAGTGGATTTGAACTAAAGCCAAAACACATTTCCAGTGCACAAGCTGTACAGAAACAGACACAAATGCACAATTGATATTGGTAGGGTAATATAATTGCCAACATTTTCCTGGAAAAAATGAGAATGCAGACAGTGATGTTTGAAGGTAGGTGGTTTTTTATGCTCAAAACAGCACTGAAGAGGAAACCCAGCCCTCAGTGTTTGGCTGGCACTGGAAGTCTGGGATCCCAGCTGTGACCCTTGTTGCCTGAAAAGTGGCATTACCAGTGTACTCATTCCTCATCACTGGTTGAACGCATCCCAAGATCTCAACACCTACCTGCACTGTACTGTTGGTGGGTGGGTTGCATATGCCCAGCTCAGTCGCATACACCCAGCTCAGATTAAGTATTTACTTTTGGGCACCATTGGAATTTTTCATTCATTTTACCTGAGCTAAAAGTCTTTGGAAAGATGGCTTTGCCATTCAGCATTCATCTCCTTCTTTACCTCCACAAAGGCAGGAATATGTATTTGTTTTCCCCCTGCATGACCCCATTCCCTCTCTTCCCTCAGTTCCCAGCAAAGTACTGTTATTGGAAATGCTCTGACTCCTCAAAAGGCTCTCTTATCTTAGAGTTTGAGGTCAAGCACCCACCACCCTGGGCTTATGTGAGAAGGGACTAATTTATACCAATTTCCATGCCAGGTTTATAATTTACTAATAAAACTCTGTAAGATTTTTTTGCAGATCCTCTGACTTTTGTTGCTCCTTTTTGACCATGAGCATCTGCAAATTTTGGGTGCTCCCTTCCCCTTACGGGTGGGACACCACAAAAGGTATTTTTTTACTTGCTAAATGTGTTACTTTTTCATACTTGTGAAAATAAAGATTAAACTCAGGTCTCGTTGATGCCATGCTGGTCTGTATTTTTAAAAAATATTACAATGTCATTGAGAGTGATCTCAGTTCTGAAAGGAACTGCTGGTCCTCTGGAGATGCTGAGGGCTGCTAGAAAACTATAAACCCAGCACTGTTCATAGCCATAATTGCTAAAATGAGTACCATAGTTCTGGGACTAGAGCACGCTGGGCTGGGTGTTGTAAGAGTCCCTTTTTTTTAAACTGGTTCATGCCTCTGATACATCCACCTGCACCCACACATGCAGAAAAAAAATCTGTTGATGATGTGTGTTAGGGATTGGGGCTAGCACTTAATATTTTGTCTTCCCTTCCAGTGCGTTTTCACAAGCGTCCCTGGATACTCCTTGTCCCCAGCATTTGGATTTGTCTTTTTCTGCACTGCCTGAAGCACAGTTTGCTCACGCTTAGGTGATTTACTAAAGGCTGCATAACCGCTTGGAAATATGCAAGGCTGTTTTTGGCAGTGCTGGTGTAGATATTTCAGTGCCCTGCCTCAGATTGATAGTGTTGTGCAGGGAAGAGAAGGCAGCTCTGGAAAACATTTGATTTCAAAAGGCAGAAGAATCTCTTTAATCACTCAGGCTCTCAGGAAACTCAAGACTCAGTGGGTCAGTTTCCTCACAGTTGGGACTGCCCCAGAAAATCAGTGGCATTTGAAAGCAAGATCACAGCCAATGAATGCACTGCAGAGATGGAGAGGGCCCCAGCCAGTGTGAGTGAAATGGCTACAGCCTCTGCTGCAGCCAACAACTGGCAGGGAGACTTGGGGTTCAGTATTGCAGAAAAAACAGTATATTTAACAATGTCACCTTTTCTTTTTGAAATATCTGTGAGGGTTTGGATCATATAATCAGCTTTTAAAATGAGTATGGCGCAAGGAACTATCTGAAGTCTCCTCAGATTATATTCAGGGCTTCATCCAGCAGTTTCTTGTTTTCTTTCTTCTCTTTCTCCACCTCTCTAAATATATATATCCTGAGTGACTCCTATGAGATTAATTCAAACAGAGCAACTGCTGGATTAGACCTTAATCCCTTTTCCATCCATTTAAATCATCCTGAACGACGAGTGATTGTGGCGTGTTCCAGCGCTGGCCTAAGATTCATTTTATTCTGGCATCTTGTTGTTGTTTTGCATCTGTTTTCTGTCTTTTTTTTTTTTTTTTTGGCAAATTCTCTGTCTTCAGTTGTATTTGTAACTTGCAATCTTACCAATATGGTCTGGCAATGACATTTGTCTTGAGGGGACCACTTTTCCCCGGTCTTGCTCTGCAATAGCCAGTTGATTCTTATGAAACATCCCTCTCTCATCCGCCTGGCTGTGCTCAGCAGCTTCATGGGGTGTGAACTTTGAAAGGCTCAACTCAGATTATCCACATTTATAACTGTTTTTTTTCCAGCAGTACCCCTTCCCCCCAACCAGTCACTAGCTGCCCAAATAGCAGAGGGTGTGCTACTGCACAGAAACCTCTTTGATATAGAGTTTCCTCAAGGGAAGCGGCGGTCACATCCCAGACACCAAACTCCCATCAATCTGCGAATCAAATCCAACAGGAAGCACCTCCCTGCACAGCCTGAACTGTGGCGGCGGGACGGGCACACAGTGACCAATGCAGTGACACTCCACCCCTGCAGAACGAGCAGCGCCGCTCCGCGCAGCCCCGGTTCTGCCTCNCGGGCGCAGGCTCTGCTGGAGGCGCCTGCGGCCGTGTGGGTATGGGCAGAGATGCGGGTGTTGACGCGGGCTCGGGTGTGGGTGCCAGTAGGGGTGCCCGAGCGCCGCCACCTCCCAGCCTAGACAGCCACCTCGTGTTTTAGCCCTGCGGATAATCCAATGCCCCGTCGCTCTCGGCCCCCAGAGCCTCTTGAAGCCCCTTGGATGGAGAGTAGGGACTGCTGTAGTTTAAGAGGAAACGACTTGGCCATCCCTGTTCCCGGAGATGTAAAGCAGCCCGTGGCAGCGCTCAGTGAGAGCCCAGGCCCCAGCAGGGGAGCCAGACTGGGCTGATGCCTCCAGGAACGTCAAGGCACATGATACAGGTGCAGCAGGCACTAGAGGTGTAATCTCTGCCTCGGCAGGATCTGCCCTGGCCCTCTTATGCTGTCAGGCTGGAGTGCCACGTGGCCGGAGAGGGGATAGAATCACAGACTCGTTTAGGTTAGAAAGGACCTTTAAGATCATCAAGTCCAACAATTAACACAGCACTACAAAGTCCACCACTATATCATGTCCCCAACTGCCACATCTTCGTGTCTTTACCATTCCTCCGGGATGGGAACTCCACTAGTTTCCTGGGCAGCCTGTTCCAATGTTGACAACCCTTTCAGTGAAGAATTCTTTTCCTAATAGCCAATCTAAACTTAGTAATAAATCTAATAATAAACCTAAAAATAGATCAAATAGGTGCCACCAATAGCCAGGTGGCAGCAGCTTAGTGAGAGCGTATACCTTCATTTTCTCTCTCATTTTTTCACTCTTGCCCTGCCTAGCTTTGGTGTGTTTTTGTTTTGCTGCATCTTGCTTTTGTTTTGTTGTGTCCTCCTGAAGATGCCTGCCTACTAAAAGCTGAAAGGTTCAAAATGATTGTTGAACCAGCTGAAAATTTTAGCTGGTGTAGGTGTGCTTCTTGTGTCTTACTGAGCTAGGTTTGCTCACTCTTAGACACAGTTTTGCATTGACTAGATCAGGAGAAACCATCTATGTGTCACTGTTTGGGATACCTATAATAGATTTATTTTTGGGGGCTGCAGAAAAAAAGTGACATGTTAGCCCTTCCAGCCACATGCAAGAGGTACTTGCAGATTTCAGAGCTGAAAGCCTTTCTAGCAACAAGCTCCTGAAGTAGGGAGGGTGCTCTTTGCTATCTGGCATCAAATATGTTTTGAAAGTGTTGTTTGCTCATTGTCATTGGTGCCAGCCCAGATCTCTGTTTGCCAGTGCTGGTGGTTTGGCATCACTGATCTAGAGTGAGATCAAACAAGGGGGAATACGGAGCCAGAGTCTCAGTTTATTTACCCTAGTGTGAGTGAATGGAGAAATGCCAGTGTTAAATGTAGGTAAGCAAATACATAATCTGTCACTTAGACTCATTTTGACACTTGGTAAGAATAACTTAGAAAGCATCCTGTTGGACTACAGTAAAAAAGCAAAGACTGTATCTACTTTATCCATACGCTTCTTACTAAGAAAGAGGTTTGTAGCCCAGTCCATTAGCAAAGTGAAAGATGAATGTTGCCTAGCTCCATAGACCTGTCACCCCATGTAACTTGCGTATCTATAATTTCCCTTCTGTGGAATGTGTTTATCCCTTCAGCAAGAAGAATAACAACTAGTATATTAAATACTTTGATTCTCTTAAATTGCTTATAAGTGTCGAGTAGAGATTGAAAGTAACCAAAATACCATCTTAAAATACATTTTAGTACATCAACCGAACCATTGAACAATAAAGAATAGCCAAAGTCCATACATGTATTTTCAATATGCTTTTATTATGCATAAGATTTTTTAGTTGTTAAATGTTGACAGGATTCTTAGTAGCTTGACACCACTGATTTTTTTCCTGGGGGACATTTGTAGGGGGTAAGCAAGCAACTCAGTCCATCAGGGAAGCTGGGAGCACTGATCTTTTGTTCCTGATGAGTGTGGTCAAGTGATCCTATATTTCACCATTTCTGATTTGTATGTTAGCTGGGGCTCTGTGTTTCCCAAACCAAAATGAGTAAGGTAATTGAAGTTGTTATATTCAAATTTCCTTTTTCTTTTTATCTTGTATGGAAGAAGTAGTAGAATTAGTTTTAGCTTGTATCTGTAAACCACTCTCTTAGTGTGAATTTGAAGGTATGTCCTGTAAAGTCTGCTCCAGGCAACTGACAACTGTGTTTGCAAGTAGACAAACATTATTTAACCCTCAGATAATGCTGTGTTTAAATGATTTAAGTAGTTTGATTATTCATGTTTTTTCTGCTGAGTTTCACAACTAGTCTATTGAATGAATTTACTACCAGCTATTGAAACAGTAGCATTTAAGTAAATATCACACAGTATTTTTGCAAGGCTGTTTTCTGTTTCAAAAGTCTAAATATTGAAGCAGAGACTTGATTCAAAATGTCTCATTTTGCTTATCAAGGAAAAGAAATATCTGCTCTCTGTCTGGTATTCTGAGTTTTAGCATTTTTTTGACTAGTCATGCAATGAATTGCTGTGGACAGCAAATAACTCAGACAATAATTTCAAATGAATAACTGAGAAACTCACAACAATGTCTGCAGATTAAGAAAAGGACTTTTTGAGTAAGTTATTCACTGTGAACTATCCATTCAGCCATTACTGTGCAGTAACTCTTCTTCATGTGGGTCTTTGGAAAACATTAGCACCTTGCTCCTATCCCTGCAGGATAAATTTGGCTTGTTGATTGTCAGACCAGTAGTTAGGTAAGACATCTACAGTGAATAGTTTCCAGGATTTTCCTTCTAGGCCAACAGTTTGTAAGCAACCTTTCAAAGTGCTGTGAAAATGGTTCAGTTTTCCCTTGGCCTCTGGATAATAAGTAGCAGGAACCCTGTGATTCACTTTGCCTTCTCCAGTTCTTGTGACGGTGAAGTCCAGGGTTAGAAGCCAGTTTTCTTTTGGATTTCCTTCATGGTGGAAATTTGTTAACAAGAACTTGATTACTACAGTGGAAGTAACTTAGGAGGTAAGTGGCTACTTCTGGCTATTTGCTGAAGCAATCAATTGCACTAATAGTGTAGCAGCAATCCCCTGCTGCTACTTTAGGTGTTCTTCCAATTTCAATAGCATTTCCCCCCTGTAGAGTGAAGGATCTTGCAACAAAAGGCACTGCATGCTCCAGGCATTTTATCAGGCTGTGGTTGGGTGACAATAGCTTTGTTACACCTCAAACAGACTCTATGGGATATATACAACCTTCCTCACCTTCAGAGCTGAATCGTAGCTACCTGCACATATCCCTGGCTCTTTGCTTGGTCTGGGCTTCCTCATTTGTTTATATCAGGAGCATGTTGAATACTATTGAATGAGATTGTGGCAAGTGCCTTTGTCTGTTGAAGGTAGCAAATTACGCTTACATTTTTGGGAGTGTGGTCAGAGACCACAGGCAGAAACAGGACTGTATTTTTATGAGAAGTGTGCAAATATGAAGAAAAAAGTCTTGCTGTGGTACACTGGCTATAGGCAAATGGTAGTTGGTTCAAATGAAGGGCAAGGTGATGATAATCAAGATAATTTTTTTTTTAATGCATGTCTTTCAGTTGGCTAATTCTATGCACATTTATTTTCAATTGTGTTTAATTTTCTCCTTCCTTATATTCTGCAGATAATGTGTAGCACAAATTGTTACATTTCTGCCTCACCTTTCAGGCACTGCCAAAGGCAAATGACCTTCATGCCAGCATTTTTCCATGGTGAGCTTTGCCTGGAATTGGAGAAAGGAAAAAACTGAAATGAACAGCTCACTGTGACCATGCAGCTTGAGTCACTTGAACCATGTCAGATGGAAAACTATTCTTAGTGGTCTTTCTGTGCAGTCAGCTTATCTTCCAAGGAGAAAAGAAACCCTTTTTTTGGGTGGGTAGTTCACCTTTCACCAGGAGATTTGCTTGGCCTATTTTGCTGCTCTAACACATTTGTTCCCTCATGTTTTTCATATGTTATCTGTGCCAGTAGAAGTGCTGGATTTCACAGAATGAAGACAGTTAGGCAAACAAGGTAATCACTGAGGCTTTTATCAGTCAGTTCCTCACAATTAAACTGAGCAACATTTATCTAGGAAAACATAGCATTGCTCTGCCTGGCGAATTTCCATTTCTCTTGCATAATGTGGATACATTTGGCATAGACATACCATGAGGTTCAAGTCTCAGGAAAGGATGCCAAGTAGTCACATCTGCTGGCTTGGGTGCCAGAGCAAACACTCCACATTGCCTGAGTCAGGGCTTATGCTTCTTTTGGAGTTCAGAAGAATAGTGGAGGGAAAATTGTCTGTGTAAAGGAATTTCAGCTGAATGTTTATTTAGCTCTCAGATTTCTTTGTGCTGCTCTGATGTCTCAGCACTGATTATCACCTAGATAGCTGTTCCTCCAACACCAGGATGCCTCTTTTAAGATCAGTGAGACAATATGCTAGGAAAGCACTAGGCTGATAATTTAATGTGACTTTTATAAGACGAAGATGTGGAATTCTGTGTTGTATTACTTGCAAGATACCACCTATTTGTAAGTCATGGTGCACGCAAGTGATTACTCAGAAATCCAAAGAAGTTAAATTTCCTCATAGTCCCAAGAACACTGCCCCAGTGGGAGGAAATGCTGGTTGATTGCTCTCATTCACAATTGCCTTGTTAAGCTCATGTACACTCATATCACATGGAAAACTACCCTTTTTTTTTTTTCTTTAATTCTTCCTTGGGAACAAGAATTGGACACAACCAATCATTTGTCAATTAAATTCCCCATTTGATCTCATAACTCCTGAGAAATGGCTTGCCTTACAGATAGTAGTGACTCACATATGTCCTAACCATTGAATGAAAAAGTGCAATTATACAGTTCAGTATGATAAACTTGGTACAAACAGCTGATATTGAGAAAGCAGCTGTTTTCTTTGCCAGTGGAAGTAAAAGATATACAGTGAGAGGGTTTAAAAGGTCAATACAGAACTTATACCTCTCCTATGCCAACAGCAACAACAAAAAAGTGTGCAGGTGTAAGGCTGGAGGAAAGGTAAGGCTGGGGAAGTTGTCACAGTTCAAAACTAAGTATGCAAGATTCCCATAATTATCTCAAGGCGTGCATATCAGAGATTATTTTTAATTACTCAGATCAGTTGTACTTCTGTAAACAGAAGTTTTCTCTGAAAACAGAACCAGCAGTAGGAGAGATACCAGGTAGATACTACCCAGCATCACTTCACTATAGCAGGGCTGCCTTAAGATGATAATTTTACAAGAATGAAATAGAGCATGCACCACATCACAAGCAGCAGCATCATGTAGATTTTGAGGGGGAGAGTCAAGGAACATTTGAGATGTTTTCCCTTAGGAGGACTTCCCTAGAATATTTTGTGGGTTTTAAGCTGCAGTTTTACTTCTTCAGACCTACTTCTGCAACATTTCCTTTATCAGTTGAAGGCACAGATGTTCATGAAGCTTAAATTTCAGAATGACAAGCACACATTTTTCTTAAACAGCCTGAAATAGGTATGCCCAAGTGTTCCTGGCAAAAATGGCTGATAGCCTTGGAACTGGAAATGAACCATGCCACCTGAGTCAGACATATCTAGCAACTTCTGGGAGAGCTGGATTTAACACTTGGAAAGCATATTTTGGCAGTGACACATGGGGTTTGTGTCTCATTCAAAAATGATTAATTCATTCAGGTATTTGATGGTATACTTTAATAGAAGCAAGCATAGACTCCATCCATGTGATACATCATTTGCTGCAAGCAATTTACACAGATGTTATTCTTCACTTCAAAAGGGAAGTTCAACCAGTGTCTTCTGTGGGGATATACTTTATTATGACTCTCTTCAGCAAAGATCAGCACAGATCTGAGATAAAGAGAGGCATTTGACTGTTTAATTCAGGCTTTGTCTGGACTAAAGAGGGGACAGACATGGTCAGTGCTTAGAGGCAGATGCAGCCCAGTCTTGGTGAGTGGGTAGAGGAACAATGCAAGTCTATCATGGCAAGCTTGGCTGTGCTTGGAGCTTTAAGCAGACCTAATGGAAGGGGCTATGTTACTTTTCTGAATACCTGTGCTTATTTCTCAGTAAGCAGGTCTGTGGATGTTGCCAGGAGTCTAGCCTCTTTGGCTGACTTCTTCCAAATGTGATCTGGATCTGAAGCATTCAGCTTCCTCCTGAAGTACATGCTTTTTCATGCACTGCTGAAACCTGAATAAGCTGTTGAAAGAAAATGTTGTATATTAGTCCTCAGTAGCCAAGTTAAGTTTGCAATGAGCTCAGATCAGGCTGCTCAGTGCTTCATCTGGTTGGGTCTTGAAAACTTCCAAGAGTGGAGGCTGCACAACCTCTTCACTTTCATGGAGAAAGGACACTTTCAATAGTTCAGTTTGCCACCATCAAAGGCAGAAGCTGCACACACCTTCAGCCAGGCTACTCCCTCTTTCTGACAAATGTAGAGTCTCTTCATTACTGAGATTGTAGATTGTCAAGATGCTTTGTCACAGAAAATAGATTCAGTAAAGCAGAGTAGAGATGCAAAGAGAATTTTGGGCAGTTTTAGCATCAAAATCCTAAATACTGAAGCTGTACCACTGAATTGTGCCACCACACCCGTGGACAGCTGAACCTAGCAATCCAACTGCTTGTGTCATAATTTTAAAAGTCTCTAGATGAGACTTTTAGGTATGAGGTATTGTGGACTGTGTTTAGAAACTTGGAGTTTTTTGTTCATTCAAAAAATGTTCCCTGTTACCCATGTCCTGCAGAAACCGTGCAAATCCCCATACTTGCAAATGATCTTTAAAATCAAAATTTTGTTTTAATCCAGCAACAATGATGGTACTTTTGTATTTACTGTGGTTTGTTTCACTAAATAGGATTTAGGCTATTTGTTATATCCAGAGTTGCTACAAGTGGTCTACCAGACAGAAGCCCCTTACAGCAAGACTATTTTTTGACATGGATAGTTGTGGAGAAAGGGCAAACACAATCCACTTGCAAAGCTCCATTCTAAAAATAATCTTGCAACAAGCTACATTATAAAAGAGTAGTCCTAAAAGCAAAAACCTCCACATGGACAGTCCCTCAATTTCTCTGCATCAGCCTCCTGAGTATGAAATGCCATCATGACTGACCCTAGGGAAGCGATTTATAGCTAAAATGAAGCCTGCAATGACTAAAAGTCTACATGAGACTGGAGAGTTTATTTGCTGAATTACTATGCAAATTTAACAATTAAATCTTCTTTCAGCTCCTAAGGGAATAAGGGGGATTACTAAAGAGAAGGAATTTGACACCATTGAAAAAAAAAGAGATGGAATTGGAAGGATTCTCTGCTGTTTATCAATTCTGCCCTGCACAGTAAGCATCATAGCAGTTAGTAGGAGTTACAGAGATTTCCGGGAAGATTTGTACAAAGCAGGGGAAGTACAATGAGGAAATATGAAACCTCCACTGTGTAAGTCGACTTTTATTTGCTTGTCTGTTTGCAAAACTGAACTATAAATTTATCTTCAAGATCTTGAGTGAACTCCGCACTTCTTGCTTCTGTATACAACCAACTTAAAATAACCAGATAACTTCAGAAAAGAAAAAAATAAGTCAACCAAGAAACAACAACTCTCTTTGGTTTGACTGATCTGAGCCTTTCTAAACTTACTTATTTATTTATTTTCATTATCCCCCCTTTCTAAGCTTGGTAGTTTGAACAAGAGACTTCTGTTTTGACAGCCTGTCTCCTGGGTTCCCCACTGAAAAGGCCAAAGCTCCCAGTGAAGCAGCAGTAGCTGCCTTTAAACAGGAGCTGAGCGCTTCTTGCTTTCCTGTGCTGCATGCAAATAGAGAGGCTCAGTTTTACCCAGCTCGGCCAAGCTTCCCCCTAACGTGCCTTCTGCATGGCAATGGCCACTACAAGTGATCATCCAGTGTGTCTGTGAGCGTTTTAATGTTCCTGACCCTGGTGCACTGATCACGCGCTGCGGCAGGGGACTCGTCATCTGTACAAACAGCGTTGGCAGAGCCCGCAGCCTCCCGGCTGTACGTGACAGAGGGCTCTGCTTTATCCTCTGCCTGTTCAGCAGAGCTCAGTGAAGGGCAGCTGCCCCTTCCATGCTCGTAAGTAACGCTTCCATGACAATACCTTCGGCTCATTAGTTTTGTTTGTTTCGTTCTAGAAAGGCAGTATATTTTCTAGGGTTTTTTAAAGTGTGCTAAAGAATGGGCCATCATATCTGTTACTAAGCTACCCACGGAGTAATTCAGGAAAGGCTGAAGGCTTTGTAAACAGAGGAGAGATGATCACACAGGAGAAACTATATTTACTCCTTCAACCCCCACCTCACCACCTGATCCTCTACTGCAGTGCCAGTACCAGAGCCCAGTACATACATTTGTAGTCGCACATGCATGAAAATGTGTTTAACAAAGTGAGAAACTCAAAACCCCAAATTGACAAAATCTAAAGCAAAGGTAGTCAAGATGCAGCCCACTTCTACCTTGCTGTTTTTCATTTCTTTGATGGAGGAAAAAGTGATGCTGTCTTCTGTCTGCCAAGGGGAAACCAAGTAGCCAGGTAGCCCCAGAAGGGTCAAAGGGGGATGGACTCATATGGGAATGGGAAGCAGATGAGTTATCAGGGTGTTTGTGAAGGTAGATGTTTGAGTTGACATGTGTAGTGGTTTTCTTGCAGCCGCACAGCAGCTCTGGGCTGCCAAGGCACAGGCCATGATTCACACCTCAATTTTAACCTGGCTGTGCACTCCCAGTCAGGAATTTGAAGTGGTAAAATCTGTGCCAGTATGAGATTTCAGTGCCAAAACTTGGGAAAAATCTTATAGTCAGTTGGCACCATGAAACGTGCCCTAAGTTGACACTGTAGAAGTGAAGAAAAGACAGAAACATCTGAAATCTCCATTTAGTCATGGAAAATCCTTTCCTCATTGCCCCCTCATCCCCCCCCAAAAGTAATCTTATAATTCTATATGAAAGTTTACTTTCCTCCCCAAACCTCACAAAATCTGGTTAAATCTCTAAGTCTAACAAAAATTTTTGATAAATTTCACTGCACAAATATTTCAAAGCACTTCTGTGTGGAAGATCATGCATGTGCAGTGGATATTCCCATATTTTTGTTCTTTTCTGCTAAATCTGAATGGCCCTTTTTTGCTTCTGCTAACTGGAGCATGTGGGCTCAGATGAAGAACAGCAACGCCATTGTTTTTTCTATTTTCTGCACACACCAACCCACAGTAAGTACAGCTAACTCTCATTGCTGCTATTAACTGTGCACATGAGCAGCAGCCAAGCAGATACAGCAGGCCAGAGATAAGGATTCATAAAACAGAAAATAAAGTAGGATTACTGCAGGGGTGAAAGAGGACAGAGGCAGCAGTGCACCTCAGCCAGCGCTCAGGTAAGAGAGGGAGGAAAGGGTGCACAATATGCTGCACCCTCAAAAGATACTGAAAGCAGAAAGGGGAGAGAAAATAAGGGACTGACCACTAGTTAAAAAAAAAACAAAGAAGAGAAAATGTCACCTTCAGGGAGGAGGTGGTTCTGTAAGTGCTGATTCAGGTATAGTCTGAACCAGGGCAGAGAGATATTGAAATGAAAAGGCTTCTGTTTACTTTAAAAAATTGCTGTGCAATGATTATCTACTTGGGTCTCTGCCACTTTCTTCCCAGCAGTTTCTCCCTCCTATAACCCGGTGTTTCTTATTTGCAGTGGCAGTTTGGCTCACAAGCTGTTCTCTGCCAGCTCACCTGCTACCCCAGCCTGTTTTCAAAGTAGCCACAAATCCACTACTGCTCCTACCCTTTGCTGACAGCACTTTCTGGAGTAAATATCACCTGGTAGCTCAACTTTAAAGCCCACAAAGTGTGGCATGCATCAGGTTACACTTCCTTTGTTGTCACCAGTGTTCTCGATGTCAGGACAGGAATAAGAAGAAAAGACACAAATTGTGACTGAGGTATGCTAAGCCTTCGATGCCTAATTGCTGTAAGCCAGAATGCCCATCCCTTAGTTTTATAAGCATCAACTTAACTCACAAAATTAGGTAAAAGGAAAAAAAAATACACCCTGAGGCAAATTTTCTCATTCAAGTTAAACATTTTTCTCTTGAACAGCAAGATCTATAAAGGAAACACTGATACAACCTTAACCTTGGCAGCACAAGCACTGGGGCTGTGTTAATCAATGTAAAGAGTAGAATCAGTGCTTCAAGTATTAGTAAGAATCCCTGAGATCTTTGTATAGAGTGGTGCAAAAAAACCAAAACCAAGTCACAGCTCAAAAAAGGCTTAGAAATTTCCCTTCCTCTGCTGAGGTTCAAAGCTTCTTTCTCTATCTCTGATATGAAAATAATATGAAAATAAAGTGTCATTTATGCACAGTCTTAAAGCTGAAGATAAGTCCTATCTGCATGCAGATCTTGACAGCTTGGGGCCAGAAGAAAGTACCCACATGTTACTACATATGTAGAAGCTGTGTGCATGTGGCAGAACAGTTGCAACAGGGACAGCCTGTTACTAGGAAGCAGATATGCTGAGTTTCAGGTTCATGTTACCAGGAGACTCGAAAAAGTTGAAACTCAGCCTAGCCAGGCTGCCAATGGCCTCTAATGAAAATTTCCATTTGGAAAAGCTTGATGTTGACTTGGCATGACACCAAACAAGCAGCCTGCTGCAAAATTTTACACCAATTGTATTTCTCCTAATTAAACCCTGTCTGACCTCAGCATTAAGAAACAATTTGTTTCAGGATATAACCAGCACACATAAGCAATTACATTCTGTTTGCCCTATTAACATTTTTTGGCTTATATGCTTTCCAGTGCTTCTACTATTGCAAATGCTGCATGGGAGCCAGAGGTATAGAAAGTGTGGAGTGTCTAAGATCTTTTGTTGGGTAGAGAGGGAAGGGAGGAGAGAAACAGAAACTTGAACTGAAAGTATCATCAACTTTTAGTCATATGATAGGCACCCAAAAGTAGTGATCAGATGGTGCCTTCAAGTTTATCAGGGACAATGAAAGACAGAAATGAAGTGACTTATGCAAACCACTGAGAACATATATATCAGTATTCTACAATGAAAAAAAAATATGGCAATATAATTATTCTCTCTCCTAACCTGTTGTTTTTCATTCAGTTCTCTAACTTGTGCTTTTCACCAGTCAGTTAGAAGTATCAGAAAGGACAGCCTTTGGTGCTCTGGCTATGAAACACTACCACTAGCAGGCCACAGGATGCACTTGTCTCTGTCTTTCTGAGGGTCAGGGAAAACTGGCTGTTGTAAGACAAGAGATTTGGAGGTGTAGGTCACGCTGCACCTCCAGTACTGAGGGATATCTGTGGAGAATTTTCCAATTCCTTAAGGGTCTTTCCCACTGACAACTTCAGTACCCCTCAGGCACAGAGAGGAGAATTATTTAGTACCAGATAGGATACAAGAATATGGAAATAATTTGTGCATCATGGCTTCTTCACAAACCAGTGCTCTGGAAGAGCTCTCTCCCCTGCATATAGGTACTAACCTCAAGGACCTAGTGAGGAGTCTGGAGGTGAGGAGTCTGGAGGAAGGAGTGAAAGGAGAAGGGGGTGGCCTGTTCACCACATTTTCTGCAACACACAAGGGATGGATAAAATGTAAAAGGTGGTTGTAGACAGCAGAGGAAAGAGAGGAATGAAACAACCAAATGAGGTACATCCCAAACAGGACAAATCAGCTACAGTTTGGAGATTTCAACATTTTTAGTCCACAATGGGATAGAGCTAAAAGCTAGATTAGACCTTTCTGTGTTTGTTTTCCATTGTGAGACTGAAGAAGACTTTCTAATGTTCAGATATTCAAGGAACTGTCTGGAAAATAGCAGCAAGATGTGTTTGTGCCAAGGCCATTAACCCTCTATTCTTGCCAACATCAAATTAAATAAACTGAGAAAACAATTTGCATAACACTGTCACAGCGATATACAGTCAAGGCAACCTTTTGGAAGACTGAGCTTATGAAGAGGTTTAGTAGAGTAGACACAGTCAATGACTGCATGGTAAGACCTGGGAGTGACCGAGTGTGACTTTTGGAAACAAGCACCCCAGGTCTACGCACAGCTCCCACATACAGTTGTATTGGACTTCTGCACAGCTCTTATGGGCCACAAAGTACAGCCTTCTGCTTTGACCTCTGTGCAGACTGCTGGCAAGTTTTCCTGGTGGTCTTCTAGAGGCTGATGAGATCCAGAAATGTACATAAATATGTGAGCCATTTGAAAGCAACAAGAGAGCGGCAAACGAGAGTCTGTGATTGCTGGAGAACATGGAGTCAGCTAGACTGAAAATGTCTAAAACAATCAGTTCTGTCACTGTCTGTACCTGTTCTTGCTCTTTACAAGCAGTTGAACCATCTCTTTGAGAAGAACAGCAGCAGCCGCTTCCCTGCCCTGCTTTCACTTGAATTAAGCACGTGAGACACTTCTGTACCAGATTTGTGTCCTGGCTATTTTTTATGTCCACATGACAGCGAATGGAGTAGCAGGATGTGCAATCCAGAACACAAGATCTGAAACTCTGAGATGGGACACAAAACAATATAAGGCACATCTGGAGTCTGAAATCTTTATGCTAAACAGTTACAGCTATTTACAGTTGCTTCAGATTTGCTGTGGATTAGCAAAAAGAAATAAAAAATGTATGTATGGATAATTATCAAAGTATGCTTTAACTTGAGAGATTCTTTCAGCTCTCAAGAAAACATTTAAGACTGAGTAAATGAAAATGTGCATTTTACACATTGTCTAACTATGAGCATTCTTTTCAATGCATTTGCATATTTAAACAATTGTCTGTAAAGAATGTGTTGTTCAATCCCACAGATAAACCCAAGAGAGCATGGCTAAATCCTATGCTACCTCATTGAAAGCATAAATCTTAATTTTGTTTAAGTACCAACTCATGTAGTTTAATTTTCTTTCTTGTTCTGATTTTGTTCCACCATCTCAGTCTCATCAAAAACAAAACAAACACTCAAATACAGCCTATCTTAGCATCTTGAAAGGCTAAGAAAAAACCCCACAAGAAGAGAAACCCTCTAACCTTTCTCATGGAGTCGTCTGAGAGCAGATACAACATTTTCTTTACAGTTGATTGTGTAAATATGAAAATACTTGGAATTGGAATATATTCAGGCAAGTTTTAAAATGCATAATATTTATTCAACTCTAATAGCTTTTTATTAGGAGTCAATAGGGTCTATCAACTAAATGGGTATTTCAACCATTTTCAATAGACACATTATTTACTCAATAGACCATAATGATTCTGAAGGAGGCATTAGGGCCTATTATGCAAATCTCTATGTATTGTAGGTGTATTCAAAAATAGTGAAATTTTGACCCTGGCTGTTCCACAGATCCTGATGCCATCGCTCTTTAGAAAGCAAATTGTGTAAACCTAGTTTGAATGAAATAGAAAGGTTAGAAGTAGCACAGTGGAAATAATAGATTTTTTTTTGGTTGGGCTGCAGAGCAGAGAATATAAAAAAGTTGTACTTCAACTTGAAGCAGTCTTTTTTTCAACAAAATATATTTAAAAAAAAAGAAAAAAAAAATGTATCTTAGCAGAAATATTTCCTTTCCCACATAATGTTTTCACTCATTTTTTACCCAGTAGCTACACAAATAACTTTATTGCATTTTTGGCTGGCTAAAGCATTCTCCCAGGAGACCTGCAATGAATAACCTGCTTGACACTGGATGTGAGCAGGAGAGGTTTGAACAAGAATTTGGACCTTTGCTAAGATGGCAATGCCAGTCACCCAGCACTCCAGTTGGTCAGTCCTCTAATTTCTTTCCAGCTATACTGCTGACAAATTGTTTCAGGCTGACTGAGAACAAATTAAAAAAAAAAAATTACTGCAGGTAAAAAACCTATAGAAATGGCCCATTTGTAATGGTATGGGGAAATCCTAATAGCACTTGGTAGGTGGCCTGATTCAAAACTAATAGGTATTAATGGAGATGTTTCATACAATTTCAATTGGGCTTTGGCTCTGTGTTCCTAGTTGCATGCCAGACACAAATAGATTTCTTTAGGGATATTTATTAAAATTCTAGAGGACACATATAACCAGAAAAGATACTTTTGACTCACATAAACAGCATGAAACTCTCTCAAATTCAGCTGAAAGTGTCAAAAACAGGTGTCTTCATTCTTATCAAATATTGAAAAAAGCATTTCTGAAATAAAAAAATATATGTCTATACTCAACAATTTAACATAGAGCAGTGAATCCTGGACTAAGACAGCCAGACTAACTCAAGGACCACAGGTAATATTATAAAAGTTTGGACAAAATATTTTGTATACATTTCTTTATAGCTTGTACAAAGTTTTTAGGTGGTGGGTGGATGCTACTGCCTGGTGCTTTGGCTCTCCTATGTGTCTTTACAGAATAGAAAATACCATTAATGTGACATTAAAAAAGTACCGAATTGACATTCTTTAATTTAATATTTAATATTAATATTTAATATTTAATGTTCTTTAATTTGCTGTGTACTGCAAAGTTCTTTTGATTTGAAGGCCTCCTTTTATTTCTTTTTAGTCTAAATGCTGAAATATTCAGAACCAAACAAATGACAAATGACTGGGTCTCCTTCTGTCAGGAGCAAATACATAGAACATCTGCAGAAAAACTTACATGTGACTTACATGCAGCAACAACAACTTAGTTACATTCTTTATCTGTGTATAATTAAGTCTAATCAGTGTTTTCAAGATAGGGCACAGTCTCTGGTGAGGCAGGGTTTGTAGAAAGAAGCAATATTTTGTATGAAATCATACTGTTTGGAATTATGTGCACAGAATGAATGGACATACATTCTCGGTTGTGTACAGCTGGTGTATTTGGAGAAAACCAGATGGACTTCTGCGTTCAGACTCTTCATCATGTTCTGTTCATCATAATTAATTTGCAATTACAGCCTGGAGGATGACCAAGATTATACAACTATGTTACATTATATGGTATACTTGTCATATCCTTCTCTGAGGACCACATGAGGTGAGTTAGTCACACTGCCACTTGTAGCTTCCTTCGTTTTACTAGTGGCAGCAGGTAGGTTTTCTTCATAGAATAAGGTTGCTAGTTCTTGTAAAAATGCAGGTGGACCCAGGATGGGAAGAAATTACAATGTCTGACTCCAGCTCAGAAGGCTGAATGATTTCTTTATTATATCTATATTATAATACGTGCATATACTATTTAAAGAGGATACTAAAACTACATAGCTACTTTGCTAACTTACCATATCTAACTCTAACTTCACTCGTGACTCTCTCCCTGAGAGTCCAGACACAGGTGGATGTGATAGGCCATCAGGGCCAAACAATCCTCACCAGAATCCAATCAAGCAATCACTCCAGGTAAACATCTCTCCAAACACATTCCACATGGGAAAACAAGGAACAGATATAGAAATTGTTTTCTCTTTCTTCTCTCTGTGCTCCTCTGTGAAAATTTCCTGAGAGAGCAAAGAATGTGGATACCACAGCTAGTGAACATCAGCCCTGGTCTCCACAAACCAAGAGCTGGCACTGAGAGCAGTGTGAGCCAAATGGCCATCTCATGATGGTGTAGCTGGATAGCTGTTCTTGCTGGACAGGAGCTTACAGGAGTGAATGTGAGGTAAAATGGACAGTGCATAAGGATCAACCAGAAATGAGGGTGAAAACTTGAGTAACTTGACTATCTTGAAAAAAGAACCCCAACGTTGCTATGCTTATCTGGATTTTATTTGTGCTTTATGATCTCATGCCAGCAACAACAAAACTTCCATTTTCTTGTATTTCCTTTTTTTTTTTCTTTTACCATGTCTTGTGAGAAAGAGTTATTGAAATGAGTTTTGGGGCTGATGAATACCCTGGAGGTGCTTTGGCCCATTGCTTTCTTCTAGACCATTTGCCTTTAACTCTCACTTGAGCTTCTGCTCGACGAAGTTAATAGCTGCAAATTCTTCAGGGATGGTTTGTTAAATCATGTCCAAGAAAATAAATATAATGAATGAACAATCTCAGGAGAAAGCCCTGACATTTAAAAAAAAAAAGTAAATGAGTCTCAGAAGTATCAAGCCATAGACTAGACAAAGTACATTAGCAAAAATGAGATATATTTTGCAATTAGAGGAGGAGATAAAGTCTTCTCCCAGGGAACACACCTGAGTTCTTGAAAACTCAACCAAAAGCTGGTTGTGTACTGCATCCTGGCATCTAACAGGTCAGACCTGAAAACTGTCTGCTTGTAACTTTCCTCCCACTCTCCCAGCATTTCAATGTGCTTCATCTGCCACTGTATCAATGGACCTTGGCATGAGGAAGCTGGAGTATAGCTTTGATTTCCACTGAACCCAATTACATCTGGTCATTTCAGACAGCTGTGGTGGTGCAACTCTGAACTAGGAGGCAGAGAGTTCACGGCAGACTCAAGCGCTGCAGCTGGAGCAGCAAATTCATTTGGTGCTGTGGTATTGCAGGTTTTGTGCTCCAGGAAAGAACTGGCAATCTGAACTAAGTGCTGCCCTAATTAAAAGGAAGGTATTTTTGCAACTAGTGCTTGGTATGCACTGGGATTAATGCCTCTTAACTGCCATGGCACAAGTGGTAAGTTTAATCTCTGTGTGGTACTGGAGGTGTTTAGGGCATTTAAGTCACTCACTGAAATGGGCAGAATTCAGCTTTTCCCCCACTACCAATATAGAGCATAACTCTCATCTTTGGCAATGGCTCTTGCCCTTTAATGCTCAAGAGAGGATAAGCAGAGCAGGGAGCAGGGATCTTAATTTCTAATAGATACAGGGAATACTGCATCAAAATGGTATTAGAAAGCAGACTTAGTTTTGCCCATGGCTTGTGTAATTAAAACCTAGTCTGGTGACAAGGTACTACTACACATAGTGATAAAGACACCCTTGGGCAGAGGACTACTGAAGTCTTATGCATTGCTAAAGTCCTATTAAAGCCTTTTTTGCTTGGCTTTATTAAAACCAATTTCATTTCTCGGCCCTGAAAATGCACCTGTGAAATGTTTCCGTAGGCCTTCTCTAGTATTGATAGCTTTCAAATGTTCCTTGCAGATTCTGTTCTCACAAAGACAGTGAACCAATTCTGATCTCCACTGCATTAAGCAAGAGCAGCTTCTACTTGGTTCTCATGCCTGATAGCGATTTCCCTCATGAAAAGAGGACCAGGAAGACCTGCCTTTCTGGTTCTTTCTCAGGTGGAAAGAACAAGAATCTTCGCACCATGCACATGCACGCACATGCACAGTCCTTTTTTGCCATTAAAAGGAAGTAAAAACTCAGGACAATGTCTAGTCCTTCCACTCCAAAATATATTTTAGTTACAGGTAAAGCTTTGCATTGGATACAGAAGAGATCTCCTCTTGTTTTGTGGTCACATAACTGGAGTTTGGCATTACCCAAATCTCTGGTAAACCTGTATTTTTCCTGTGCTTATTATAGCTACTGTCTAAGAGGTTTGGGCTCTTTTTATTTCCTCCTTTCAATTGTAGGAATTTTTTCACTCTTTCTAAATATAATTTTAAATGCAGGAAAAATATTCTTGGGATGGTCTCTGACCAATGCCCACTGGAATTTAAGCCAACTGAATTATTCTATCATATGGATTTGCAGTTCTGATTATTCCTTGTACTCCGAATGAAAAGCTGCCACTAAACAATAGTGAAAAATTAACTTTCCCATGTTAAAATTGTGCTGGAAAAAAAATCTGTGGTAAGAATAGAGAAATTACCAGGTTTCTAATCACTCTTTTGATCTTAAAAGGATCATTTTTAGGTAGTCAGACTGAAAGTGGGAAGGGACCGATTTAAAAAGAATGTTGTGAAGAAACAATCCAGATTTTTAAGCCACAAAACTAAGCCAAGTTCATGGTTATTATTAGCTGAGAAAAAAATTTTGGAAAGTAATTGTAACAGAATTAAGAGAAAATAGTTCTGCCCTAAAAAATCTCAATATGCAGAAGAAAAGTGTACTCAAATGGTAGCAATAGTCATAAAGGCTCTATCTAAGGACTCTATCTTGCTTGGCATTTAAGAAAACATGAAAGATACTGATTTTTTAAAATTATAAATAGCATTTAAGACAGAAAAAGTAGCAAGCAGAAAACAAAACCCAAAAAGTCCTATTGTCTTACCTCCAGAATTGCTGGAGTAAAGATCATCTGTGTGCTCTTCAGGTGCTAAAGGATGATTTTTCTGCCTGGATATAATTTCACTAAAAATTAGTTCTGTTATGTCTAATAACTCTCTTACACCTTGCTCTTTTAAAGATATTTCACGCACAAACAATTTGTGGTATTCATCTAAGAAAAGTGTACAATGGCCAGAAGCAGAAGTCAACTACAAGCAATATGAAATTGAGCCTTGTCTTCCATATCTCTCAGGCTATGTACATATTTAAAGATTCCCAAGACCAAAACTTCATTTTGTTTTACCTGAAGAAATGTCGTCTGCAATACTACAAAGATCAGGTGAATGTTGAGGATGGGAAGGTATTTTATATCTTCTTTATGTCTTCTGATATAAGGAAGTTAATTTAATTGCTTTAATCAAAGAAAAATACAATCCTCAACAGAATATTAATAACCTCAACCTCAGCAGAAAGACATTTGGTCATGTAAAGTGGGATTTCTTTTGGATCATAGACAAACCTCGCTCCAAAGTAGTGTCAGATGCTGAATTTTTCTCTCTGTAGTGATAACGTTCAGTGTAGCAACAGATTAAATTCCAGGAAGGAGGAAACAGATCTGGTTGGGTTTTTTGGCATTTTTATGCTCAAGCTGTGGATGCTTGAATATATCTAAGAATATTCTGAAAGGATATGGAATTTTTCTATTTTTTTTAATATATAGGACCACGCTTAAACATTTGAGTACATTATACTTCTATTGCCCTTTGGGTATGGAAGACATATATGTAGTCCTATAGAAGTCTGCATAGTCACAGAATGCTATAGAACATGATATTTTCTCATCAAGATCATCTGTGATTTTTTTCGTGTGTCTGTTTCTTCTGTCCAGTTGATAAAACGAATTACAACTCATTCAATTTTCCATCTACTATAGGTAGAGTTGACACAGAGGACAAAACTCCCACAGGGTATAAATGCTCTGAAATCAGCGTGTTAAGGGTATCCTTTCAGAATGGTGAGGATGAAGAATTCCCACTGAGAACAATGGAAAATAATGTTTGCTTGTTTAATTGTCTTCTCTGATGCCTGAACAGGCTGTGAAGTCCCAAGGACTTATGAAAACATAAGCTTCAGGTTCTAGCCTGGGAGCATGTGTTGTGAGGGATCTTGTTTCCTGCCATATGGTCATGTGAGAAGGTCTTTTAATTTCTCTTCTAAAAGCAAGATCTAACACCAGCTTCACTAATCTCACTCTTTCTTCTCAGTCTGTGCCTAGATTCACAAAATCTGTATCTTTTGTTTGCAATAAGTAAAAAATAATATTGTGGGTGGTCTTCTTTGGGTAATTACTGACAATAGAAATTTAACAATTCTATTACAAAACTGACAGTTTTTCTCAGCGAGTTGTCCTAATCATTTGACAATAATTGGTCAAAAGACTGCTGTAATCTTGCTTCTTTTAAACAAACTGCTATTTCTCCTTGGTTTTGTTTTTGGTTTTTTTTTAAAAAGGGGCTCCTTTTGGATAAGGCAGCTGTTGCCCCTCTGTTGGGCGCTGTGTTTCTCGCTGGATACTTGAGCTTCAGCACATGGTCATGAGTTGGTGGTGGTGGGGAGTCCCGTCTTGAGGCACCTCTCATACTCTTCAGTGGCCTCTTTTTTAGAGGCAGAGCAGTTTCACAGCTGACTTCAGGTGTGCTCTTTGAATGCCACTTTTCCAACTGCTATGTGGTTCAATTGAGTTCATCCATCCCTGACACTTGCACAAAAACACTCTAGAAATGTATTATTTAAAGCCTGCCTTCCTTGGTGTTTCAGAAATAAAGGTGTAAACTTTCTTTAGAGGCCTGAGAAAAGAAATATTTCCTTTGCTCTTGTAGGAAGAAGTGAAAGGGCAGGCTTTGAGCTGCATGCATACCCCCAGAGGGCCCTTATGGCAGGAAATGTGCGAATTACCGGAGATGATATTGTTGTCTTCCTCACTGCATCTGAGGATGCGGAAGCCACCAAGGAGTGTTGTGCTGACACCTTGCCACTGCTGTCACCAGAGGGATGCTGTGATGTTACCAGAGCAATCAGCGTGTCCTGCATCACACCTTCACCTGGGCTGGGGAAGTAGGAACTGCTCTAAAAGGTAAAGGTCTCTTATAGATTTGTGACACTTCCATGCTTTCTGTTATTGCCTGTTTGACCAGTTGCTCAAGGTAGAAAGCAAAATAAGGAGTCTAAAGTGAACACTGTATGGTAAACATATTTTGAAGGGCCTTGCGAAGGGCTGGGGTCTGGAGACTTAGCATAAAGAGTGTAAGGAGGGCTGGCTGGATCTTATTGGTATTTTCATTAAATGTGCTTTTTCATTTTCTTATAAATGCTTTGTTGGGGCTGCCCATTTGAAGGAAGGTATGAAAAAAAGCAGTTTTAAGGGTAAGAACTCCTTGTCTCTAGTGTATAAAATTCTCCAGTTTTCTAAACTAGAGTTTGGGATCTTCTTCTGCAACAGAAGTCAACAATTTTGCAAAATATAAGCCTGTGAAGGCTCTCAATAGATGGGCTTTTCGCTCTGTTACAGGATGAAAACAAGTTTGAAAGCTTATGAACTGGAATTGCTGGTCTCCAGGTAGCAGTACAGGGTGAGCATTTCCCTTACAAAAAATCAGATAAATACTCCAGAATATTGCAATAGCAATCCCAAGTAGAGCTGTAAAACCAATGTACAGAGGATGTGTTGGAGCAGAATGGTGACAAACTGCAGCAGTTTCAGGGAAGCATCTGTGTGTGTGGTGGAGTGGAGAACAGAAGCAGTTGGTGTGTCACATACAAGAAGTACCTCTCGTTGGAGCACGTCTCTGTAAAGCAATAGAAAAGAGCTGAGCTTTTTGAAGCATGGTATGTAAGAACATCTGCCCTTCAAAATGACAGTAATGCATCAGGTAAATGGAGGCGAGCTAGGGCTTCCTGCTGCATCTGACATAATTAAAGGTGATGAAAAACTACTGCTGTTGTAATGGGGGGGATACGGTTTACTACATCTATCACAAAGAATGCTATTGTAAGAAGAGTGGAAACAGGAATAAAAGTGCACCAGATTTGTACCAGCAATAGAATTTCCCAGTACAATTTCTGCATCTTTCATCAGATGTGCTTGGTAGCACCTCTGCAAAATGACTGTTATCTCTGGGCATGTCTGAAGTGTTATGCTACAATTCCATGAACTCTGTCAGGTTACATCTTGTTGCAAGGGACAAATCCTGTGCAGTGGCTTAGCCCTCCAACTTCTGTTCTTAGATTAAATCTTTGAGTAACTCTCCAGACAGTATGAGAATTGACAGCCTTAGATCAGTTCAGGAGACAAGGGTCTTGTAGTATTAGCCCCCCACTCTGTGCTCGGTAGTCTCCTTCTCAAACCCTATAATAAAATAATTTAAATAAAACAAGACTGGTATCAAAATCTTAAATGGAATATGCAAAATAAGAATAATAAAATAGGAGTGACCCAAGTAATGGAGTTTCATGAAGAGACTGTGAAACACAAAACAACAACAAACAGCAAAGAAACAAACAAAAAAATCAGGCTGGGCAAATGACCGCACAGATTTCAATTTAGATAGAATCAATGCATTAAGACCAGCAAGAAGCCATTTAAATATTCAAGCTGAATAAGAACCAAAGCATGCACCAGAGTTTTGGTTGCCTCAATCATTAGCCAAGCACAGATTTTAAAGATGTTCAATAAAGGGAATATACAGGTCTTTGCAACACAATTAATATGAAATGAAATGACAAATCAGAGTAAAAGGTCATACCCAATTGCTATGCTGTGGCCAAAGAAATATGATGTGGTGATATTCAGGAAGAAAAAGAAAAAGAAATAAATGGAAAGGAGGGAATTTAAGAGACAGGGCCTGTATAAATATTTTGCCTTATCCACATAACTAGAAATAAAAATTAACATCCACTGGGAGATGTCACTGAAGCAATGCAAAGCCTGAGGAAAAGCATCCTTGAAAGAATAAAGGGGCAGCACTCACTGGACATTTTAATGTAAAATGTAGCAGATTTACTACAAACATAGACTCCCAGCCAGCTCCTGGGTGAAATGCTTGACCCAGTGCCATGGCTGATATGTCGTGGGACAAGCAAGCCTTGGCACCTTCTCTGTCCAGAAGGGAAGGTCTTGATAATACCTACTTAAAGTCTACAGTGAATCAGCTCCACTGTTGGCAGCTTTTGTATCCTTCTCAAGCTGAAAACCTCCTAAAATGGTTTTCTGAGTGGTCCTTGGTCCTCTCCACTTCACAACTTTAGACACAGTTAAGCCTTTGATGTCCTTCAGACTTCCTTGGGAATTATTGAATCCGTCTTGGTGGATGACGAGTGCCATGAAGAACCATGGTGTATCAGAGCTTGGGCAATGACAGGAGCAACTCACTGGTGCAAGCAGAGACGTTCCTGGCTGAAGCTTGCTGTTGAGTGGGCAGGAGTCTCACAAGAACTGTTGGCTCTGTGCCATGGAGAGGGAGCTTCCGGCCAGCAGGTCTTGGATGGTGAGGTCTCTAGGTAGGGTGGCAGATCTGGGAATTCCTGAAGGAGAATAACAGTCTTTGCTGATGCTATCGCTTTTGTTGCATTCAGGAAAATGAGTCCTCAGGTGAAATTTTTCCTCTGTTTTTGGAGGGGGATAAATAAACAACATTTTTTAAGATTATACCGAGACTACAGTTGACGTACGCTGCTGATTTCTTATGCAAATAGAAACAACTCTGCAAGGCTTTGAAACTTTGGCTAATCATTCAGGCAAAATTGCTACTCCATATTAATAATAAAGGCATCTATTGATTATTATGTTCTGGATTCACTAATCCAATCACAAATGCCTTTGCTCTGTAGTTTCTTTGTACTCATATTTCTTACTTTTTTAAAAAATATAAAAATAATTGGAAAAACCTCAATAAATAGATTACAGGAACAGAGAGGAATCCCATTACTATACAAATTCTTCCCCTTTCAGCATTTGCATGATAATCATTTAATAGCCAGAATATAATTAGGGCAGCTAGGGAAAAATGTATAGCTTTCTGTTATGTGATGTCACCCTTATTTGCCAATATTGTGAGTGCACAAATGACCCATAAAGATTTCACTTGAAAATCCATATTGGACACTGGTGCAGGGGTTACATCAGGACCTTTTGTGAATAGAAATGCATGTCTTAGAACTGTTCCAGGCTGTTTTTCTCCTCAAAAGAGAGAGATTAACTGAGATTGACTGTTTTATTTTTTATTTTCCCTAGTAATTTTACAGACAGGATTATTTGTAATCCAGTTTTCTGGAAAGAACTAGTTCATGCTCAGCAATTTAAAAGTTTCCTGCTCCTTTTCCTTCCAAAACTGCTGTGCTGCTTTCTGCACACAGCCCTCTGCTCTTGCCTCTCCATGTGCTGCCTTCTCTTCTCAGGGTCTTCTGGGTTCCAGCTGCTGTAGCATTATGGATACCTTCTCCTGATCCTTTCAGCTCAGTAGAGGAGAAGTTATCACTTGATAAAAAAAGAGCTGGCCCGGAAAATGTGTTGTTCCAACTCTTATTAATCAGATACAAAGGACATCTGCCAGGCAATTGAGGATACGATAGTAGTGGTCTGGAAACAACAGAAATGGGTAATTTCTGCTGTGTCTGCCCCACCTCATTATCTCCTCCCATCTCCCTTCCAGACTATCACCTATACATCTACCATGTCCCTGCTGTGCACAAGGTGCATCCCTGTGTTACCATACATCTCCATCCTCCCTTCCATTGCTTTTGAGTTTATGCTATTCAAGACACATCAGGAGGTCTTCTGGTCTTTTCTAGATAAGGAACAGACCAGACATGCTGCAAATGTAGCAAAGTGAAGATTACTACAGCCTTGTGACATCCAACAGGGTTGTTCATACACAGGGAACTGTAGGGCTGTAATTTTCCTTTTCCTTATTTCCTCTTTTTTTTTTTCCTTTTTTTCTTTTTTTTTCCTACTGCTGAAACACTTTTTCAGAGGGATACTATTTTGTAGAAATTTAGTCTCATGAGCTGTATTTCTCAGCTGGGCAAATTTCTGGTATATTCATGTGATGAGATTATTTATAAGATCTTTAACAAGTACTATTCATTTCACAGATTATGACTGCAGCCTCCACACAATGGATAGTTTTGGCAGGGGAAACAATTCAGTCAGAATGCTCAAGAAATAATCTGTCATATGTACAAGGAAAAACTCTGTAAGGAGGTTTCTGGAAGACTAAAGTTTATGGTTTTGTGTGCATATGGTATGGAGTGCTGGTGGCAGTGGTGAAAATGAGGCTGGACAAAAGCAAAAAATGCTCAGCTTTTTTCACTTTGCTTTTGTGACAGTCTTTTTAACAGTGTGGGACTTCACTTTTTAGCAAAGAAGTTTATAGTTTTGTGGGAAGTAATTTCATATAGGCAATAGTTTAGTCATACAAGTTTTGGGTTGCCAAAGGACTTGGATTCTAGCAATCTCCCCTTTTCTCATGCCTGTAAGGAAAGATGTGCCCTGTATAATCAAAGGGTGATTTTCAATGTCCTGCAAAGCCATTCCACAACCTCTAGTAGTGTTTTAAGATGAATACATCTGGTGAATCAAAAGCATGTTGTTTGCCCTCTGCTGTTCTGGAAAGCAGTCCTGGTCCATATTCCTGTCTTTAGGGACCACAGCCTCCTTGTGACTCTGCTTCAGTCTTCTGCAGTGCAGTAGCATCAGCCTTCATGCTTTCCATCCTTGCTCCCTGCTGCCATTCCTGGGAAACACTTGGGTCACTGCTGGGCCTGCTGCTCTTCCTGCTGTGAGGCAGAGCAGAGGCAGGGGTGCAGCAGGGGCACTGCATGGGTCAGAGGTTCCCTGCAGAGCTCTCAGGGGAGCTTGCAATTGTCCAGACGCTTGTGGGCAAAGGAGGAAGCAAGGAAGGCATGCGGGACTGAAGCAGTGACTCTGCACATCCCACAGCTCCCAGGCTTTCCAGCTCCCAGCTGCTGCAGGGCACTGGGCAGTGCAGACAAGATATTTTCTCCTCAGATAGCATGTGCAGAGGTCAATGGCAGTAGCTTAATGCTTATTATTTTTGCCTATAACTGGTATGGGTAAGGAAAATGTGACTCATAATTTCTGCTTGCTTTCACTCACTCTCTTTTTTAGGGTACACATATTTATGTGCCAGTTGCATCAATTAAATAGCAACCAATCCAAGTACATTTACAGTCTGCCTTTAAAATGCCATTCCATGCTGTACTTTCCAATTAAGCATGAGCAGATTAACGGGATGCATTGTTTTCTTGGGTTAACTCTACCATATTGTCATTAGGTGGATACGCCCTCATGAATTCAAGTTTTCTCTCTGTGAAAGGAAAAGAAAGTACATGCTCAAAAAGCAGGCCAATTTCTACCAAGCAGAATCAGCTGAGAGGAAAAAAAGTCCACTCCCTCCCACTTTTTTTATTTCAGTTGTTGTTTAATTGTTTCTTCGATCCAGTGGTTTAGTGATTTCACATCTATTTAATTAACAGAGAAATGGATAGGGTGCACTGAAAAACAAGAAAGGAAGATCAGATAGACAAATGGTCTCTGTAAGTTCACAGTTCTTAAAACAGATGTTCACCTCCGCTGGCTATGGTATATCATTATCTCCAAGAACCCTGAAGAGGAAGCAAAATCCTTCATTACTTGTAGGAAAACTAGAACAGTCTTACAAGACTAAACACCAACCCATTTCATCAGATCTTATCTCACTGCTGTTGTATTACTCACAAGTCAACAAGTGTGTGTGTCTGGGGAAACTGAGACTGCAGATAAACATTAAAGCTGTCTGTGGAATAAGTGACTATGGAGATGTGATGATGAAGTGGTGTCTAAAGCAGCAGCAACTAAATGGGGGGAGGCTGAGGCAATTCCCCCATTATTTATTTTGTATAAAGGCAAGATGTCAATTGTCTCTCAGACCTCTTACTTCTTTTTTGAACAAGGTCAGCTTATTATTGAAATGGGGCTGCCTGACTATTACCTATAGATGCCTGAGCCTGTGACTGAAGGGTAAGGGAGTGTGTGGAAAAGCATATTGCCTCTTGCTTTCTTTTTTCTATTTTCACTGTATGTTGCAGACATAAATAGGTAAAATATCAGGCAGTGCTAAGAAGTCTTCATCTCTTCTGCCAGGAAAAAAATCAATAATTATGGGAATTCCTCCTGTCCTAGGGAGATAGGCAAGAAATAGATAGGCAAGAGAAGTTTGCCCATGCAGTCAGTCAAATGCATATGCAAATCGACACACAGACACACCTGTGCAGTCTAGCCACTGCCTAACTCTCTGCCCTTGAATCTGGTTTCCCCACCTGTGGGGCAAGAAGTGCTGGGTTCTTCTGTGTAAGAAGTTGGGATGGCAACTATGGAAGAGCCCCTTGGAAAATGTACTCCAAACACTTTGATTACCAGTGCCCCAGATTTAGCGTGCCTTGTGATTATCCTTTATTGCTCTTACTGTCTCCACTAACTTTTAATCACAGCTGAGTATTTCCAATCTGACTGCCATTTCTGACTTCAAGCGTATTAAAGGAGTATTCAGACTCCTACATAACAAAAGTGTGGGGATTTGCTAGGCAGGAGGCACTAGAGGGACCCTCTCTGCTTCCCATCTAGCTTTCACCCTTCACCCTTACATCAGAGCCCTGGTAGTGGAAAAGAAATGTTGAAATCAATATAAGAATAAATTTCCACGTGGTCATTATTGTGGAGGCAAGGTTTCTACAGAAAATCCTTGTAATCAGAAAAGAAGGAAGATGAGATTAAACTGATTAAACTGAGAAAGTCAAAAAAGGACAACTTGAAAGATTAGCTCGAGGACGACTGAAAAGCATAATCCTCCATGCATGTTAAGTAGAACAGTCCCTCTCTGTTATCAGCCCCTTCATCTGGTGACCTTCTGTTGCATTAGCACAGAGCTACTTGATCCAAGGCAAATAGTGAAAATTGAAAAGCCAGAATGCCAGTGATTACAACAGGTATCAATATTACAGCAGTGATGGTTTGTTATCATTAGGGAGCTCCATCAGAGCTCATTCTGGAAGCAAAAGGAACAGAAAATCACAAGTCATTACACTTGTGACAGGCAATAGAAGGAAAGACCTTGTGTTACAGTAGAAAAGCCCTTTTCATCTGCTTCAACCTCTAAAATTACAGCATCAGAACAGGAAAAGAGACGCGAGCAGGTCTCGCGAGCTCTCAGGAGCTCACCTGTTGGATTTTCCCTGGGGACAGCTGAGCCTCAGTAGGTTGCACACAGCCAGTGTGTGGTACCCTTTTCTTCTGGAGTGAGAAGAAACAAAAGACCTGTGTCAGTTTTACTGGTTCAATGACCTTTTCTTGCCCCACATCTCCACCTTTATAGCAAATCTGTTCCTATGTGGTCCCAGCAGCAGCAGCAAGACTGGTACCTCCGCAGCCTTACAGCTCCACATTGCAAGGCTGCGTGTCTGAGGCTTGTGAGGTGTTGTTCAAGGGCAGCATCTTCTTTCTTCTGCTTCAGAGATGTAGGAAGGTCTGGAACGAGAAGGAAGGCAAGCCTGCTCTAGCCAAGGGTTGTTTAGCTCAGGTACATCACATATCCCGACTTAACTTATGAAGGAATATTGTTCCTGATTAGACTCACATTTTGTGCTTTGGAAATATGCTCAGCACCACATTGACATAGAAACATTTTTAGAAGATTATTTCATTGTCTTTCCTTTTAAGTTGGCAGAGACCACAAAAGTTAAGGAGTGGAGAGTGGTACAGATTTGTGACTGTGTGCTTCACCAGTTATATTTGCTATAATGCTTCACATTTGCGCCTGTTTTGTTCTTGTCTCAGTTCCCCTTGCCCCCCCAAATTCTGTCTTTTTATCCCACTGTTGCCCAAAAATGTATTATACTCAGGCACTCTTTTCTTTGTCAGAAGCCTGGAAATCTAAAGTGCTATTAATCTTTGTTGTAATGTTGCTGATGTAAATGGAGAAGCATGACTCTGAATCATTTAAATGTTTTGACTGAATCCTAGATTTGTCACTGAGTTGGTGTTTTATTTTGTTCAACTTGCTTCAAGCTAGTGCTTCTGTTTCCCCTGCTGCCTTTGTTGGTCTCTAAGTTAGGCAGGATGTCTTTGTAGGTCAGAATTGTTTCTTACTGGGCATTTGTCAAGGGCATGTGACTCCAGTTAAAAATTAACAAAAATACCGTGGTTAACTGTCATTAGTGGAAAAAGACAGTGTCTATTTTTAGATAATTTGTCATCATTTTTAAACCCACAACATTTCACATTAAAAAAGCACAAAACATTAGTGTAACAGCATCAGGCTTAAATGTTTTGAAAAATCTGGGGGGAAAAAAGGCCCTGCTACTAGTGAAATTTATTCTAGTTCCAGGATCCAGAGAACAGACCCATTTCTGGCAAGGCTCTTTATCATTCATTTGAAAGATCTTATCTGCATATAACACCAATGTCAGTAAATGGAACTAAATGATATAGTCTTACCTTGCCTTTCTTTACTGGAGAGGTAAGGATCCAACTACACTTCTGCTCCCAAAAAGCTTTTGTCCTTTTGTCAGTAGGGTGGGCCATACCTAATCTAGGTAGGAAGAAGCAGTACTACTGCCTTGGGAGAGTTCCTACTTGTGTCATGCCTGAATTTGTCCTGTTTGCTCAAGTCTCAATGAAAAGAGGTTTTCAGTTCAGGAGGTAAAGGAATTCATTAGATCTCATTCCCAGAAATGTCTACCTGATTGAGAAAGAGTCCCCTCAGGGGTAATGCTCATAAGCAGGTGGAGGCTGAGGGGCTGAAAAATGACCCTTTTGAAGTTTATCTAATTAGCTTCAAATATATAAGTTAGGTGTTTTGCTAGATGGATTAGCGTAATTATCTTAGTGCACCTATTCATGCTAGGAATGTCAGAAAACCTGAGAACAGAGGAGCTCAGAAAAAAATCACAGTGGCTCAGCCTGTTGACTGCCCTGACCGACGTGCAATTGTGCTGCAGAGGAAAGAGAGAAAGCTGGAAAAAACACAAGGTGAGAGGAGCTGCTTCAAAGACAAAATATTGACAGCTGACCTAGAAATAAATTGACAGGGATCTACCTCGGCCCAAATTCCTTACTGACAAGCAGTACAGAAAAATCATCCCAGGTGCATGCAGTCATTGCATAAAGGCAATATCCTTAGTGTTACACCAGCAGTTTAATCTGAGGTATTCACTGTAAGCTCTGTATCTTTAGTTTGGCCTCTGTCACTGAGCCATATTTAAAATGAATTAAAGGATTTTTCTTCATCTTGAAAGTTCTTCTTCTGATGGAGAATGGATTGCTATTTTATTGTTTGGTTACAGGGTTTTTTTTTTTTTCTGATCCATTGATAACATAGATCCTGCACATCTGTGAGATGAGTTAAAAATCAGTCAAATCAATCAAAATGAGTTAAAAAGAGAGTCAACAGCTATGAAATAGTGTTTCCCAAAACCAGCTTCCATTTCTTTTTTGGAGGAAGGGGATGGGGAATTAAAAAAAAAAAAAAGAAAAGAAAAAAAAGAAAAAGAAAAAGGAAGAAAGAAGAAAGAAAAAATGAAAATAAACATAGAAGTGGGGTCAGTTCTGTATTATTAAGCTTGTTTTTGTTAGGATTTGTTTTTTAGGTACACATCTGCCATGATGTAGAAGCAGACTGGAGAAAAGAACAGCACTGCCAAGTAAACCTGAGACCAATCAAAGGCTCTTCCAATGATTTCTTTTTAAACAGTGAGTCCTCCAGTTGTATGATTTGTTCCACCCACAGAAATCATACTGCAAATCTTGGGTTGATGGCCCGACTGCTTCAGTGCCACACAAAATCCAGCGTGGCATGGACTTATTCACCCACCTTGCTGAACGTCCTTTTTTGCTCCTAATTCACGCAGTCTCCATGCCCCCATTCTGTAGGATTAGCTGAGTTTCCAGCTAATGGTGTTTCTAAGTGTATCAAGTGTGTGCTGTTAATTTCCCCAGCATCTCATTGACTTTCTAGTCAATATTGCCGTGATCCTTTCAGAGCCACTCTTGTGTTCGAAGTATTGTAAATGAGTTTAATCACTGGAATGACCTGGTTTTCAGCAGGATTGTGCACCCTTGGTAACCATGGAGTCACCAGGTGACCAGCACTCCCTCTGCCCCTTGATTCACCAGGGCTTTGAGTCATGCCTGTAGAGGATAACACCAGGATTAAAACACCCTTAAGAATGTTCAAAATAGTCATAGTTTCCCCAATAAGTAATTTTTTTGAGTTGAAAAGGCCTGTTTTACTAAAATCTAAATTTTTCATGTGAAAAATGTTAATTATTACTTTTTTGTCATGAAAGAACATCTAAGGTCTAAGCACCAGATAGTGATCTTAACTGGGCCCAACCACTTAATTGGTTTGTGAAATTTATCTGATTTAATTTGATGTATCATTTATAACAGAGCAAGTCACCTTTAGCATTACAGCTTCCTGTTATGTTTCCATAATGTGAAATTGAAAGGATCAAAATCAGGACATAATATTTTAATTTTAATAAAATTGAATGGTTGTGATTTCATAATCACAATTTTAAATAATAATTGTTCTTTTTCTTGTAATGTTTTCCATTTGGAATTTGGAATGAAAACAAACTTCAGAATTTGTCAGTTTCAGACAGTTTGAAACTTTCAAGTGACAATCAGCTTTATCTGCCTGCTTGTGCTAAAGTTATTTTACAGGTGTAGGAACTTTCTCCCTTTGTAGATTTTTTTTCTTGCTGTTTTAAAGGCAAACATTTGTCCTTGAGTCACAGCAGAGGGCAATCAAATGGATTGAAGACCCGAGTTCTGCCCCTAGCCTTTATTTTTGGCAGAGCAGAGAAAGTAGAGGGAGATGTGTTCTGACATCTGTGGCATGTGGTGGTTGGTGAACTCCCAACTTCACAGCTACGCTCCTTGCTCATGTGTGCTCCTCTCCTGTCAGTTCCTCTCCACATCGCAGAAGAGTAACTGCTGGCACCTGGAGAAGGAGGGCTTGTCCTGGCTACAGAGGGACATTTGTTCTGAAGGAGTGGATTGGTATAAACATTTTTATGTGCACACACTGATGAGAGAAGAACTTGGAAAGAGAGACCCCAAGAGGCAAAGGGAGAAGCGAGTAGCTAGGAATTAAGTGGCTGGAAAGGAGAAAAGAAATCCAGACCCTGCAATTATATGTGCCTTTTAAACCGGTTGAAATTTCTGGGAGTTGACATGGAAAAGAGTTAGGAGGTTCCCACCAACAAGCAGGCTGCTTGCACTGCCAGCTCATGGCTTAAGGCCAGGCTCCTCTCCAGCTGCCACTGCCATTATACCCTGCAGGATAGCTTAACTGTTGTACCTCTGGATGGGTTTTAGCACTCTCCTGGTTAAACTCCTTTGTTTCCTCAACGGTTCTTCTTCAGAATGTGGCTTTGATTTTGGAAATTAGGGAGAACTGTCATTTTTAGTGAGATTTCAGATATCTATTTGACATTATTTATGTTATTTAAACTATTATAGAAATCCTATTTTGTTCCTATTTGAACATGAATGTGGCATTTTAAGAGCCTTGCTTGCTGGTGCACTATGTTTGTGGTCTACACATAAACTCTTTGACTAAACACTAACAAATGTAGCTGTAGCAATAAAGAAGTTGTGAAAAAAAATGGTAACTACTGGAGAAGTTGCTTCAAGCCAAGGGCAAGGTGATGAGTTCACATTCTAAGGAAACTGGTGAACAACTAGGTGCATTTTAGGACACCTGGGCATGGACGGGGTATATTTGGAATGCCCTGGTATTCTTCTTGACACATAGACAGCTCACAAATGTGAGGACATCTCTTCCTCTTATTACTAAGTTATTACTTTCATTTAATTAGCACTTTGTACCCTCTGAGGGCTGACCTTCATAATCACACAAGCTGAATTCATATAGATTTTTGTTTAACTTGCTGCAGATGGATCATAAAAGACCAGCCCTTATCATCAATCAAGTCCTCTGTTAGCACTGCCATTCATAGCCTTTCGTGCTTCTTCAGTTGTGTCCCTTTTACTCTAGCAGGAAACTTGCTTGAGAACACTTTTCTCGTTTACTGCATACAACTCCTCAGGTCTGGGCTATTTCTCTTTCATCTGACACTTTCCCCAGGCTACAGAGGTCTGTGTTTCTCCTATTTCCATCCCTTTGCAGATGGAGTGCCTGTTTGCTCCCGCCTTCTGAACAGACACGAATCTGAACTTTTCACATTTTAGGTGACAGTCAGGATAATACTGTTAAGGATTTGAGCTGAGGCTATTTTTGATTTAGCAGTTGAAACTCTTAAACTTTCAAAAATTGGAAGAAACTAGCCTCATAGTCTGAGGTAATATAGTCTTATGACACATAGGGGAGCAAGACTTAATCCCCTCTGCTCTGTTTAGCACTTGGTTACCTGTAAAATACCTCTCCTTTTGGGAGCAGCCTGGTTTGGTCCTGTTGGCATTGCCTATGTGTTTGAGAAGTTTTGTGTCAGCCATCTGTGTCATAGAAGCTGCAGGTGGCTGCATGGTGCCAGCAGGAGCTGTGCCAGACCTTTCCTCATGCAGCACAAGAGCAGTAGTACTGATACTGTGGGAATTAGTATTATTGTCAGTCACTTCTTGTTTAACTCAGTTTGAAATGAGCTCGGTAAAGCTGAAGAATGGCTTGATAGTTAACTGCAATTTGGCTGAATGTCAGGTAGTGCCTTTGGGTCTGTAAAAATTTGCAGTGATTAAACCCCTTCTTAAGAAACCTGTTTTGCTGAGCACTTTGAATATGTGTTTCTATTGTCCCTTTGGTACACATCATGAGTACAGGGCACAAGATGGAGGCAATGTTGTTCTTTAAAATCAATGAACTAGATACATGGAAAAGATTAAGTGAGGGACTATTGACTCGTATCTGTGAAATGCCTCACAGAGCTGGGGCATTCAAAATAATTATTTCCATAATTGGTGAGAATAGTTCCAAAAGAACACAGCATACTTACCACACTTACCAAACCAAGTGAATTTTACTTCCTGCATGTTAATGTCTGGACTGATTCGGAGTTGAGGATTAAGGATCCTTTGCTACCAAAAACCCAGAAATTGTTAAATGGTTGGAGCCTTGGAGGGAATGTAAGCAGTAATTGCTGATCTTTGGGCTGGCATGTTTTCTCTCCTTGTGTCTTTGTTTGCTGGCCTCAGACATGGCTTGCAGTCTGGAGGCAGATTTGCCTGGTTGTTCCCAAATCCAAAATATGTGAGATCATCTGCATTTTTGAAGGAATACGTGATTTGAACCACTCTGTGGGTTCCTTAGCTATTGTGTGTCATGCACCACCACATTTTGCAGTCACAGAGACAACATGTAGGGTCTGGTAGGACAGGTGCTGCTTCACTCTGCCTTTTTAATGGGTCTCAATAAAATTACCAAGATAATATCAATACAAAATAGTAACCCTAATAAAATTTGCTTTCACAACTCTGAAAAAATTACCCCAATGACTCTGTGCTGGAACTTCAGAACTTCTTCTGATGTAATATAAAGTAGCTTATTGGAGGTTTATGGATCTGAGGGGTTGGACTAGATGATCTCTAGACATCCATTCCAACCCTAACAATTCTGTCATTTATAGTGGCTGAAGATGTGTTCCAGTGCTAGAAAGCTGCGTTCTTCATACCCATAGATGCCACAGTTGTTTTTATCCCCATACTGTACAGTGTAAGTCCTTGTAATTATTGCCCTGGATAAAGCTGCAACTTTACATGAAATGCTGGCAAAAAATGTAACCATCAGCAGGTATTTCCAGATGTCTATGAATGAGTAAGTGCAAGAATAATGAGGCTGCAGCTGCTGTTGTTACTGCTGCGTACAAGTGTGACCAGGAACCCTTGTTCTGGACTCAGTCCTTCTCTGTTATCTGCCATTCAATAACAGAACAAAAAGATAGTTTGAACAGTCTATTGGACAGAGACCAATTTTTGCATTATCTGGAAAAAAGCATGAGTGTAAATAAAAGTAAATACACTGTTTGCCCCCAGCTACTATGTCTGCCTCACGTGCTGCAGGTTGGATAAGCGTGTGCCATTTGCTGTCAGCACAGGTCTGTCTGCACGGAAAAGAGTTCTGTCGCATGCAGATACAGCCAGAGAAAACCTTTTGTTTGTACAAGAAGCTTACTGACACTAATTAAATATTTTCTTTATTTAGAAAGCAGACAATTCATGACTACCTACATGCCCCCAGATTTATACAAATAGTTGATTACAAACCTCTTATGTTCTGGAAGACTGAGAGGGAATTCCTATTTTAGCCCTGCTGAAATGACAGAGGTAGGCAATTCAAGTAATGGCCTGTTAGTCAGTTATTAAATATTGCTCTTCAGCAAAATTGCTAATGATGATGGTCTTTCTATGCTACCTTTAGAAGAGAGCAGAGTGTATTCTGAAGAGAGATTATCTTGGATATAGAAGGCCACTAGCTTGAATGCTGTCCAAATCAACCAATTATCTGTGACAATCAACTAGCTCTGCCAGGCCACACAGAGATTAGTTGCTATATAAAGTTCCATGCTTTAAATTAAATGGCTAACAGCAGAAAGGTGAAATTGTTCAGAGGATGAGACTTGATTTTTAGAGGAAGGATAAACTTTTAGCAGTTTTTTAGGCAGCAGTAGGCTGCCTCCTGTGGGTATAAGGGCCATTGTTCTGAGTAAGTGTCTTCATCATCCTTTACAAGCTGTTTATAAAAACTGTGCAAGTATAGCTAATCTAAAATCCTTCAACCAACATCATGCTGTCCAGGTATATGCTGATGTGTGCAGGGAGGTAAGTGTTGGACAGGTACAAGGTATGACAGAAGCTGGTCCTGTTGGGTGAGATAAGCAGTAGGGCTCACTTCTGATGACGTATTGTGCTGGCCTTGGCTCTTGGGTAGTTTTCATTTTCTTTGCTGTGGCTGGTATGGGGCTATGTTTTGGATTTGTGCTGAACACAGGGGTAATAATAGAGATTTTTTTTTTTTAATTGCTGAACAGGGCTTACACAGAGCCATGGCCTTTTCGGCTTTTCATACTGACATGCTGAAGAATCTGGGGGTGCTTTGGTGGTTGGCTAGAGACACAGCCAAGACAGGTGGCCCAAACTGACAAAAGGGATATTTCAGACCATCGTACATCATGCTCTGAATATAAAGTGAGGGGAAGGAGGAAAGGGGGGACATTTGAAGTGATGTCATTTGTCTTCCCAAGTAACCGTTACACGTGATGGGGCCCTGCCCTCCTGGAGGTGGCTGAACACCTGCCTGCCCATGGGAAGCGGGAAATTAATGCCTTGTTTTACTTTGCTTGTGTGCATAGCCTTTGCTTTCCCTATTAAATTATCTTTATCTCAACCCGAGTTTTCCACCTTTTACCCTTCCAATTCTCTCCCCAGTCCTGCTGCTAGGGAAGTGAGTGAGTGGTTGTGTGGTACCTGGTGGCTGTCTGGAGTTAATACACATATTCAGAGCAGAGATGAAGGAGAAAAGCATATCTCATTCTTCACACATCATAAGAAACTAAACTACTGGTCAAGCACATGAGCTTTAGCTATGACTGCTAGAAATGTTTACTTCTGTCCTTGCAAACAAAGCATCATCTGCAGCTATTGGCAAAAGAAATACTTGTCCTCTGGGCAATACTAGAGAAATGTTGATTTGAGACAATTATACAAGGAAAGAAATTTTGACTGATAGCATCTTAAAGAGTTTAAAAAACAGTGTCTGGGCAGAGAGAGGTTACCATGAAGAAACAAGCCAAGCAGATATAAGGTTCCTCTCAGAGTAGCTTGCTTAAACTGACCTGCATCAGAAAGTCCGGGTTCAAGTGTCAGACCTCTGCAGAGGACATGTGGTACTGTCACTCCCACTGCTGACCAAACTAAGAGGCAAGGAAGAAATAAGCAGGAGGAAGAAGACGCTGCCTTTGCCAGGAGGAGATGCAAATGGGAAGAGGAGGAATATGAGTAATCATGAGCATAAGCTGTGGGCCAAAGACTCCTGCTCCTCACTCAGCTGGCACTTGGCTGCATAAATCCTGTGCCCTAAACCTCCTCCTCATCCTCTGCCTGGTCACCAGCAAGTGGTGAGCTTTGCCAAAGCAATGAAATATGGGCTTAAGCCACAGGGCCAAGCCCTTACTGAATGTAAATGGGAGTGACTCCATTGCTTTCACTGCCTAAGGTTCTTGCCCTCAGTTTTCAAGACGCTTTTAAGTATTGGATATAAACAACCTGCCACCATGGTTACACTTTGGTTTAGAGTGGATTTTTCACTGCTCTAACATACCTATTAATTGCAGTAATGTTTTGCTGCACTCCTTTGGATTAAAATGCTATTTCTAATTGTCAGTTAATGGGTTTTAGTGAAAGTAATTTCTTAAACATTATGTACTCAGTTTAAATCTAACAGGGTAACTAAACATTAAAGTAACAGGGGGGAAAATCTATATTGCTCTAATTTGTATTGTATGTTCTTTTCACCAAGTATAATTGCTATTGAATGCCTAAAGCAGTATTCTCCAAAGCATGAATAACAAGAAAAAAAAGTTGCAATTGTATGTAAAAAGCAGTGTCATACCTTCCTAGCATAAACATGGGATGAAGAGACAAGAATTATGTAATATGATGCTCTGCATTCATTGCTGTTTCTCCCTCACCTAGATAGGGTTTTTTTGACTATCCAGCTCCCAGTGGTGTGAGGAGATGGTGAGCATAAAAGATACATGCATGTTTTGTTGGTAATGTAAGCTACATGGAGGGCTAAAACCAGACTGAACAAGTGTCTGTAATTGTATGATGGACAGGGTGATGTTGTGTCACAGATTGTCACATTTTTTCTTCAGTGCTGGAGAATAAACTCCATTTTCATATTTTCAGTGATGGATCTCCCTCCTTAGTGCACAGGGGGTTATATTGCCATAGACACAGGAGAGTGGTGCTCACACTGTTCTGTGTGAGTAAGGGAGGAGCTGGTGTCCAAAATATCGCTGCTGCTAAGAAGACTTCCAAGAAACAGCAAAATGCAAAAATCCTGATTTTATCTTTATTATTTGGAAATTAAATTACCTCCAGACTTGTCAATAGTATGTATGACCTTGCTGTCTATAATAATCCATCTGATATTTCATACCCAACAAGAATTTGATGTAAGAGGAAAATCCATCATAAAGGGGGTACTCTTGATGCTTTCATCATCCTAATGTGTTAACCACAACTTTGTTAAAGCCCTGTGTCTGACCAGCATAGCCATGCATAAATAATGTCCTGCAGCTTCAGAAAACTCATCAGCAGCCTGTAAAGATGGACATCTTTATGGGCCTTCATGACCTTATCCTCAAAGGTTATCTGCAACATTTTAATGAAATCTAACTGACCAGTTATGAGGCATACACTCCCTTGTCTTCACTGTCACGATCCAAAGAACTGCTCCTCATTCTGATTCTTATTCATGGCGATAGAGTGCACACCCACGAAAGAAAACTTATTATTAGGAGAGGAGGTATGAGCTGCTGTATAGCAGCCTTTTATTCACCAAAATACAGACTTTAATATTTATCTGCTGTCTGTCCCTTAACTTCTGCTTTCCAAACTCTAAAACCTGATACTACTTTTAATTTCCTATAGCCAGATAATTTCCAAAGAAGACCTATAATTCTTTCTATGTTTTACTACCTGCCTGAAAGGTGGAAATGTTCATGTGCTAAGTGATGAAACTTATGTACTATGCAATGCATTCATTTTGTGATGTATGCTTTGCAACCTGCTTGCTCCTTCACCTGTGCTGTGTCTGCAGATCGAATCCCCCTGGCAGGTGCAGATTTATAGGGGATAAAAAGAGAACTTCATCTTCCTCACCCTCAGCTCGTGATTCACACCTTCCCTTCACGACATCCACAGCACACGTTTTCCCAGAGTTATGCTGGAGATTATTTCTGAGTCCCTGTGCCTCATTTCAAAAGCAAACAGAGAGAGAGAAGTTTGAGCAGTCAGGCATTTTGGGTCTGATCCCCACTACTAGCTCCCCTTCTTTGTGCACACCCACCATGTGGAGGGGGCATAGAGACACGTTTTTCTTTCAGCTGACATCTGGGTGACATCTGCTCCAGCTTAAGGTCCTCCTAATTTGTACTGCTCCTTAGCAACCAGAAACAATCCCCAGTTCTCTCCTAAAAGTCAGCTTAACTTTTGAAGTAATTTTTTTTTTTTTTTGTGTCCTGTGTGGAATCCATTTGCTGAAAATTACAGTGGTCTAAGACTTAAATCAGGTTGATTTTGGAAGACGTAGTGCACATCTTCTCCCAGGTTAATGTCAATGCTTTTTTACATATTTTTGTGGAAACCAGTTGAACTAAATAACTATCTCAGGCCTATCCCTTACCTTCCCGAGCTGTGCCTGGTAAGTTTTCCAGGGTGGGTTTTACATTTGACTTTTGTGCTGAACTGAGTGGGAAGTGTTCCATCAGCCTGTGCCAGCAAAAGGACAGTGACAGACAGTTGTAGGGTAATACTGTGTCATATTGGCACAGACATTTCTGGATCAACTTGTCACCTTCCCAAGCAGAAACTGAAAGTTCAAGGGAGCTCTAGAGGCTCAAGTTGTTTTGTGGCACCAGAGTGGGTAGACCTGAAAGCATAGAAACTCCTTGGGGCAGGACCATGTCTGTTTTGTTTAGTATTGTATCAAGCTTCACATTCTGTAAGTAAATAAAAATAACAGTGATGCTACAGTGCATTAGTGTTTGTGTGGGGAGCCCTGGGCTGGCTGCATTATCTGTGTCAGTGGAGAAACTCCTCTCTAAGGAGCTGTGGACAACAAAGATTGTTCAGCCAGTGGTGTGACAGGGGTGTGCAGGATTGATTCTTACAGTTCTGTTTACACTTTAGTAGCAGAAAGAGCAGATCAAAATGGCTTTAGACAGGAATTTCTGAGCAAATCTGGGACCTCATGTGTTCATTGCTTTGCCTGAATTGCAAAAGTATCTTTCAGTATCTTCAGTCCATTCTATTAAATAGAATGAGTAAGAAGTTCTTATGGTATAAGCATGCATGCATGCATTCAAAATAACAAGAAATAAGAGGGTCAAATGCATTGACTGTAAAAAAATTGCTATGAAACTACTGAATATTGAAAACTACAGAGATTCAAATAACATGTTATAATAAAAGGAGTTGCTGTATATTTTATGGGTATTTTTAGTGAATTATGGGTATACTCCCTTACTATCCAAACATTTAGATTTAGCTGTCCTGCTTTTTCAACTTTTCATCTCCTTCTATACATTCATACATACCTACAAGATAGTTAGTCCCTGTTGAATGTTGATGATGGAATTATCAGCACCGTTCTACTTTCACTCCGCCTTCTCATAAGTCAATGATGACGATGGAAGGGTTTGTTTGCTACTTGAGAAATAGTGTATGTGGGAACAACTTTGGAAAAGGTCTCAGGATCTGACATCTATGTGTCAGTGTTGACTTTGTTAGCTAATTTCAGCCGCGCTTCTAAGCTGCTGATTGCCAGGAGCTGGGACAATTCACAGAGGAGAGAATCACACAGTCCTTTTTGCTGTGGCTTTTATATTTTTTCACCAGGCAGCTACTGGCAGGTGTTGGAGACAGGATATTAAGTTAAATGAAATTCTGGTCTGACCCCCATAGGGCAGTTCTTCCAGTTTTATTTAGAGCCACATCTCAGCAGTGGAAGTGTCTACAGCCTGATCCATTACCCAGTTAAAAGAACATGTTGCAACTCACTTAAAAGCAAATGCAGTCTTAAATTACACATACAGAAGCTAAAAGTAGCCTCAGCTTAAATTAAAGGGTATGCTTTCCCAGAGGGGCAGCCAGCTCTGGTCGCCCAGAATGAGTCTTTTCCTGTGTGGGAGATTCTTTTTTAAGGCTGTATCTACTTGTGCCAAAATGCTTCCTGATTCAGAGGCTGTGCTAATGCAGGCAAAAAGGGAAAGGTGAAGCATTACACACTGCTATTACCCACTATTTAAACAAATATTCTTTTTTTGGACCTATGGAGGTTTGTGGTTTTTCTTCTTGTTGTTGCCTTTTTTTTTCCTTTTTTTTCTTTTTTCCTTTTTTTTTCTTTTTAAATACTGAGCAGGCTTTTGGCAGGAGGATAATAAGGACTCCAGAAGGAATTCAACATGATGCTTTTTTATCACACTGCCAGGGTTTCATAGGAAAGATATGGCTGTGGAAAACATTTTCGGTCGTGGTTCACAATAACACCTATCATCTGCTTGCATGTGGGACTCCAGTGAGGAGCTACACAAATGCTTTGTGCCAGCCAGACTAAGTGGAGGTGACTTAAATGGCAGATTACTACATCTGTAAGAAAATGCTTAGGTAGGAGGCAGCCGCCTGGACTAACAATTGTTTTTGTAACAGATACTCTCAGCAGAAAAGGTTTTTTAGGTCATTTGCAAAGTCAAGGAAGACAGGGGAGGAGAGAAGAGATGGGGCAAGAGTTAAGTGAAAGATGGACAGCATTTTCAGAATCAGACGTCTGAATTCAAAAGCCTGCCCTTGGAGAGGTATTAGGCACCTTTGATGGATCTGTTCCTAAAACTGCAAGACAATAACTGGAAAGGCTTTGATGTGAGGAAGCCAACCTCAGATACAGAAATGTCTCTCAGGGTTAACGTGCCTGTGCAGGTCTAAATTAGCAATAATATGACCCAGAGGAGAATGAATAGTACAGATCTGCCTGTTTTACTTTTCCTGCCCCCTCCCTTCTGAAAGTTAATCACACATTTTGCTTCATTTTTCTGTACACTAACTTCAGAGCCTCATTTGTTGCTCAGTTCGCACTTTACCTCTTGGGTGTATTTTGTTTCTGTTGTTCCATTGTGCTGGCTAAATAATGCAGGAAGACGAATAAATTCAAATATAATTTCTGATTGGTTTAGCATCAGTTTAACTATCTAGAATAATTAGGTGTTATTGGATACTTTATATGATGAGTCCATGATGTTTAGACTAGAAAATAATAAAATGCACTCAATTGATTAAGCTCTTTGTAGGAGTCTAAGAATTAGCATACTGTCTAATGGCAAATAATTTATAATTACCAAGAAGAGCTGATAAATGGGTTCAGTGCTATTGACTTGATAACCTTGATCAGCAAGCTTCATTAAAAGAAAAGTCCTAGCTTATACATAAATACGTAAAAGACATGAGATTACTTTAACACTTTATCTCTTGAATGGGATGCTGCTGTTTTGACAGATAGTCCCAAAGTGCTGCCTTTGGAGACCACACATGCTCCAGATTGAGGGGCATGTTGCTAGGCTGACTGGCAACATGTTCCCAAGTGGAAGTTTTCCCTGCAAGTAAAACCTCTGTTTTGAAACTCAGTAGTACTGGATATGTATAAAGCAACTTACTGCAAGATTTTGGCCTGCACTTCATTAACTACACTTGTCAGAGTAGGAAGATGAGTTCTGCAGTGGTATTTGCTATACTCTGTAGACTGTAGTTGGAGACACAGTCTGGTTCCTTTCACACATTTCTCTGAAGTGACAGTTGTTTGAGCCAAATTTAAGGTTAGAGATAACTTGTAGAAATGTTGGGATGAGTAGATCACAGCTTTTGGGGTACACCTGTGGACACTTGATCTTTTCTAAACCGGACAAAGGTGAATAAGTGTGACTTTCATGGAGAGGGAAAGGTACTTCATGGAAACTGAAAGAAATGTGCCAGGAAGGTTGACAGCTCTGCCATTTAAATGTCTCTTTTCAAGCACATTCCCCATTCCCATGGTTTAGTTGTGACTGGCGAATTCTCATTTAGTTTAGAATTGCCTCCATCTCTGACTGACAACACTGGAACAAATGTCAGGTTGTTCTCTTGTTCTGATGTTGTGGGTCTGGGCACACCAGCCTTCTGCTTTGGCCCACACCCTCTCTAGTGGGCAGAGAGATCTAGTTAAGTGTTTCACACATGAGCAAAGTAAGAAGAACCTGTGACTGTCTCTGGTGCATAGTGGACTTGCCACAGCCACAAATTCGTCATTTCAATTCAAAATACAACAAACTTAAATGTTTTTATGCTAAGTCTTTGGCCTGCAGAACAGGATAAAGATGATGAAGGAGGGCAAATCCTTGGTGGGTTGAGAAGTGTTGCGAGATCCTGGGGAGCCTCTGTGCCCCAGGTTGCAGCAGGTAATGTGGCATGGAGTGGAGAGCAACATGCCCCCTTTACGAGCTCTGCGGGTCCCAGTTATCGATGCACAGGCGCAGGGACAGATGGAATAGCAGCCCGGGTCTTGGGGGGTTGAACATAGATGTTTTATTCACCTCATGATGGATTCCAAGACAAATCTCTCCCACGTGGAGAGATCTTTTATGCACACAGAAATCGGAAGGGGTTGGGGTCAGGGTCACTGTCCAATGATGGCAAAGCATGAAAGGAGAGTTAGGGGAAGTGACGTATGGCTTGAGCTCGGGAGATTGCCACATCTGGGTTATACCAAGAACTGGGGAAGATGCAGGGGCATGCTGGGTGAAACCTTAACCTGAAAATCCCCCCGCAGCAGAGAAGTGTTATAAATGCATCCCTTTTTTAAATTTACTTATTTTAAAATTGGTATGGATAAATATCACTGCTTTTGGAAGCTAGAAAGACTTGGATTGTTAGCCTCTGTTGCTGAAATTTTAAGATATTCAAAATGGACCCTTTGAATGTGTCATCCCTTCTGCCCCTGTTCTGACACAGCAGAACAATTTGTTTGAATGCTTGCCTCTAGCCACGCTCTCTTCAATCATTTACTCCAAGATGCTTGCAGTCAGGTCAAAGAGATGGAGCTTTGCAGAATACCTTTTATGGTTTTGAAGACACTTAGGAGCACTGTGCTCAGGTGACATTTATATCTGGGCACTCGACACACACCGATAGGAATGGGAATTGCTGTCACTCTATGCACAGAAATGGCTGTTTTCCCCATATTTTCACTGTGTTTGTGAGATATCACTTCAGAAAGGCTGAAGCTATGATGATGGACTGTCTATCAAACCAGTGCATCCAATCATGTAGCAGCAAAACTGCTTTGCTAAGAAACAGAACAATTCTCATTTTCAGAAATAAATTTGCACTGGTTTTAACACTGGAGTGCAGTAGTTTAAATGTATCTTATGTGTTGCAAGGTTTTAGTCTGAATGATTGAGCAGAGGCTGGTTGTGTTTCATACTAAGATGATAAAACTTTTCATGTTTCTGCTAAATAAAAAAATGATGCAGAGAACACATTCAAACTTGAAAACTTGATTCAGAGAAAACTTTCAAACTTGAAAGTTTCAAATCTCCTTAAACCTTTGGGTTTTACATGTGTCTAACCGTAGTGCAGTATAAGTCTAATTTATATAGTAAAGCAATTCAGCACATATATAGGAAATCCTTAAAATATCTTCAAAGTAATGGTGACTAGCTTATCATATTATAGAAAAGTCTATGACAATAACATGTACACATAGTATACTACTAATATTAATAGTAAAAACTAACTGGTTTGGGTAAATTCAAATACCTAAACTCATGTTATCTGACTGAGTTTGAAACAGAGAGAAGGTAGGAGTTCATATGAAGGAGCTATAATATCTAATAATCAAGATTCTTTCTGTTCTTGGAATGCCTGTTTTGATTTTATTTGCTCTTGCAGTTTGTTTGAAGAATATCTCACTAAAGGTCACTCCGTGGATAGCTTTCAAATATTTGGCATTTGCAATTGGTTCTGTTCTCACTGGTCATATTAGTGATATCATGTATTCTGTTTCTCAGACAAAATGAACTAAGATATTTTGTCTGAGATCCTTGGGATGAAAATTCTCCTGAGCTAGTCATGCTAGGCTCCCTTTTTGCACAAATATAGGCAGCTCCAGAATATGAAACACAACCTCTTAAACAGATGTCAAACATATCTGGTAATGCACATGTAACAGAGTTTGCTTTCCTCCTTTATCTGCAAAGGGATCACAGAGTGACTAGCTCAGATGTTGATGTCCACATTGTGCAAGTCTGAAGACAGATGAGAGAAATACCACTCTGGATGGGTACAAATTTGATTACATTCATAGTAGAGATTGCTGTAAAAATATTCTGCCAGAAACTTTATTGTCCTTATAAGCTGAACATGGTAGAAACATGAACAACTCTCTAGTGAAGAGTGATAGCCTAATACTCAGCAGGACTGAGTTCAAGTAAAGTAGATTTCATCTCTGACCTCAGCAGGTCATTTGAAGTCAGTTTTCCTGAAAGGAAGGAGCGCTTAACAGAGCTTCTCCATCTCACAAGAACTTTGCTGTGATTAATACAATGGAGGCTGCAAGCAAGAATTCAAATGTCTGAAATACACTGTGTGTGCCATCTCAGAATGGAAGAAAAGTGATCCAATTTTTTAAAATGTTAGCACCCACTGTTGCCTGTCCCTTAAGATGGAAACATCTCCTGATCACCATGAGCTTTCAAAGATGATCAAGACTTGGCCTCACAATGGCACTGGTCATTTGAGCGTTTGTGGGTGCCTGCCATCAGGTCCCAGGGACATGTGTATGCCATTTATCTAAGTGCTCCATATCTCCTTCACAAAGAATAAGTTTTCCTTTCTCTGGAGCTTCCTCCTGGCCTCCAGTGTGTGGGATACCTGATACAAGCAGTTAAAAGAGATGCAGAAGTCATGGTGAACTTGATCCTCTTTGTGGCTTTTTGTAAAGATCCACATTCCCATTCAGCAACATGTTCACATTTTCCCGAGTATTCCTTTTGCTGCTGTTGTACCTGTATCAGCTTTTCTTGTTGCCCTTCATGTAATTTGTCAGACTGAGATCCCTGTGGTCTTTGGCTTTCATAATCTCATCTCTACACACTTGTACAGTTTCTATTCCTCATGGGTTGCCTGACCCCTGTTTTCCCTCCCTTGTATACTTCCTTGTTGTGTTGGGTTTTTGTCAGGAGCAGCTTGTTCATCCCTGCAGGCCTCCTATCACCTTTAGTCTGCAGGGCAGAATGAGCTATTCTAGATATTGGAACATGTAGCCCTTGAAAATCAATTAGGTCTCCTGGGCCCCCTTTCTCTCTGGGGCTGTTTCCTTGGGATGCTTCCAAGCAGGTCCATGAACCAAATCCTTCCTCCTGAAGTCCATGGTTATGACCCTGCTTTTTGCCTTGTTTCCTTCCATTAGTATTCTGAACTCTAACTTGTTTCATTTTATGAACTTATGGTGCTGGGGTACATAATTCTTTTTCATTTTTTTAACACAAATTTAGCTGGTGCATATTTTCTAATCCACGACTGATCTCTACCTCCATTTCCCATTGCTCAGTTGGGACTGTACATGGATTTACCCTGCAATAACATTGGAATGGTTCTACAGGATCAAACGCCTTGGAATAAATCTGACCTGAGGTGAGAATCAGTCTCCTCAGTCCCTGTAGCAGAACTAACACTGACTTCTATTACACAGTCTTCTGAAGGATTCTCTGAAATTGTTTTGTGCCTGGAATACCTTTATTTTATTAAAGTAATGAAATAATACATCTTTAACAGCTCCTCAATGCCCTTTATATTAACAAAGCATGCATTATTTCATCTCTGTCTAATTAATACCCTGTTTAATAGGTATCTCACTTCATGTTAGGTTCCTGTATTCTTAAGAATTTTTACTAATTTAATTGAGAGCAGTCTCAAATTAATTGTATAATTAATCTTGTCAAATTAGGTAACATTCATACAGCACCTTATTAAAGAAACTTGAATATTTTAAATTACCATGCAATTAGGTATTAATAAAGAAGTTCTTCCTCTGTATTGTTCTGCTTTATATCACAAAGAAGGTAATTGCAATATAAATTGCAATATAAAAGCTAAGTTCTATAGTACATTAATAATTAGATACACATTATTCCCCACTAAAGCTTTTTCTCTTATTAATTCAATTGTAGAATGGATAAGCCTTTTATAAAACAGGAATAATACACCCCCCAAAATACTAGGAATGAACTATTGTGCTGATGCCTGAACAACAGGATGGCTAGAACCCGAGCTGTTGCTTGAGTAAAGTCTCAGAGAAGCAGGTTTCTGAGAAACCTAGTTCTGTGCTGCAAGCAGCTTAAAAACCTCTGTGGCTGTGGAAAGCTTCATTTGCATCTCATGGTTGGGAATAAGTGTGTGTCTCAATTTCCTGACTAAGAGGGAAGAGGTGGGCTCCCTGACATGCTCCTTTGGATTACAGAGAGCAGCAGCCTCCTTGTAGAGCCTGAAAGAAGTGCCCCAGACACCCCTGGAGGTGACCATAAGACTGATGTGCAGGACCAGGGAATCAGAGGTGGCGGCTGTGATGTGGGAGAGAAGGGTGGGCAGGCTGAGGAGAGGGGAATGGATAATGAGAAGTGCTATCAATTTTTAATGAGTATATGGAAATTGTACTCAAGGTCAGAAAGCCCAAATACTGTATTATATCTGTGGGTGCAAAAGAGATTTTCATTTATATAATATATTGGTCTAGTATTTTAAATCCTTAATCTTAGTGCCTGTAGTTGTGTATACTAAAAGTGTCCATTAGATTAAATACTTGAGGCACAAGAAATCATCCATGCATGAATGCTGAATGAGTAAAACAGCGTTTCACATAGGGACATATGCTTGGGTATAATGTGTGGGATACAATAAATTGCAGTGTCAGCCTTATATGTAGAGTAGCCTGTTCTGATAAATTCAAAGTTACTGCTGAGAGGGAAAGCCATAAACTAGCAGTGTGAAGTCTGCTGTCACCAAACAGCAAACATTACTGGCCTCTTACAGGTGCATCACATGGGAGTTCACAAAGTTGTCTTTGTGAACACACTCTACCATGGGGCAGTGTATTACCTGTCCTGGGCAGATGACCATGCAAAGCAAGGCTGGGAAGTGCAGTTTCTTCCCCCTCCTTCTTCTTTCAGCCTTCTCCTCCCTTTTCCCCAAGTAAATTCACTCCTGGATTACCTGGAAGTGCGCCGAAACACTGTCTTTCGTATACATTTGAAAAAACTTTGTCATACTCTGCTCTAGCTCCCTCAAGCAGAGCTTTATGAATAACATCCTGTCTGTTTTTTTTTTTTCTTTATTAACACAATTGAACAGGAGAAATGTGTTTTAAAATTGTGTATATGAACATTTAAACAATATATGAACATTTAAAGTAAAGGGGGGAGAGGGAAGCAGGGAGAAGATGTTGAACTGAAACACTGCATTCAGCCTGACACTGAGTGAGTGTTCCCATTTGCTATTTGAGGCTAGACCTTTCTCATTGTCTTTGTATTTAGCTTTCTTTTTCCACAGGAAAAAAAAACTATTTCAGAACAGAAATCCATGTTTGTTTTGAAATCTTACCAAAAAAGATTCGTCCTTCATTTTTCTTGGCTGAGACTAATCACCAAATGTGATCAGCATTTGCAAATAGGACTTATCCCCATCTTCTGTCCAAATCTGCTGTCACTTCTTCTTGCTCTCTCTCTGTCACTATCTTTTGTTTTAATTGTCTTTTTTTTTCTTCCTCTTTAATGATTAAGCTGGCATTGAGGCTTTTCTGCCTAGCTCTGCCCTTAGGTTCCCATTATCCCTATGGCCGGCTATTAGACTGATTAGATTAGCTGATCTCTGGAATGGGGATCCATGCTGACACTTCATGTTTGTTTTGCAACAATAAGATGCTTATAGGATGCAATATCAAAGAAACCTTTTCCTGCTTACTCCCTTTTGAGGACATGAGGACTAAGAGGGTAGGCAAATCTGCAAGATGCAAGGTTGGGAAAGCCTGCAAGTCCTCTTTTTCCAACAGAAGTGTGTTAGATAAGACGAGCTGCTGCTGAACACTGATAAAAACTACAACAAGAATTCCAGGATTTCATAGCTCAGCAGGCAGTTTGCTGCCAACCTGAGGAGTGAGTGGCATGAGGAGATGGCTTCTGAAGACAAGTGGGAGAAAAAAAAAGAGCTTAGCACAACATGTTGAGAGAGACAACTTCAAAGTTTTAAGCACAAATGCTGATTTTTCACCATAATAGCAAAAATATCACACACTGTGAAAATCTAATGTGCTACACATCCATGTAGTTGTTACTTGAGTGAGTAATTGCTGTGGGAGTGACATTGCCATTACCTGATAACTCTTGGGCACTCAAACACTGAGCAGGAGCTATGTGGTCACTGCAGAATGCAATGCTGAGAAGGTATCATGTTGGACTTCATCCATCACTTTCAGCCTGAACATAATCTAAAGGCAGCAAAACTAGTATTTTTACAAGCATATGAGCCCTTTGCAACTCTATCTGCCTCCTTGAAGGAGTGTGAGATGTAATGCTTGTCTGTTGCTAGTGATATTTTTCTTTGTAATTCAGTATGATTTGAATCAGATGGAGTTCATTTCTTGCTGCTTTTTTGCAGAGCTGTCATCCTGATTTGTTTGTGGGTTGTTGTTTCGGGGTTTATTTTTGCCGTGTATAATGATATCTGAATAACCCTTGTGCATTCCTTCTCCCCCACATAATCTGTAATATTGGCTATTCTGCACTGTGCTGCTTCTCTTGGAGGTTTGACTTCAGTCCTGTCAGACACGCTGCTCAACCTGTCACTGCCCTCCTGCTGGCAAGACTGACAACACCAGACTCATCACATCTTACCCTCCAAAGAGAAGGGGGGCAGAAAATGTCCCAGAAATGTACTTCTTCTGTTGCTTTTATTAAAATCAATCTTACTTGCCTGCAGGGTTTCTCTTTATTATTTTAAACATTTTTTCCCTCACAGTCATTCCACATTATCGTTCAATGTTAATAAAACTGATTGCTTGCAGTGAGGAGAAAAAAAAAAAGCTTTTTATCAGGTGTGTATTAGCAGAACATGCTGAGTCCAATTGCTGCCTCTTGCAGCTAGTCATTTGTTTCTTATGGCTCCTCTCCCTCCTCCCCAGCATCTCACCTTTAAAGTAAATGGATTTTGGGAAGAGAAACCTGAATGCAGATGCCAAGCCCTGGAGTTGTACTGCAGTCAATTGGGTCACAGAGTGCCTGTTTCCTTAGGGCCCAGAGCTGACCCATTTCTAGGCTGGGACTTGGACATGGGCTTGTCTTGAATCCTTCAAGTCTTTGTGCCATTGGCCAGAGAATCCAGCCTCATAAATTGCTACTGTCAGGATCAGTTCTGAAGTGCAGAGAAATAAACAGTAAACAGGACAAGTTTATATAAATATTCAGACTTCCTTCAATTTTTTTTGGAAGCAAGATTTTTCATGGAGTTTTTAGTAACACTAGAAAAGTCCTCCACTGAAAACAATCCCTAAATTAATGATTTCTTTAAGACATTGGTCTAGAGCAAACCTCATATTCATGTTCAAGTAATTAGCTTAAATGTTATCTAATTTTGTGATATACACAGGAAAAATATTTTGTTTAGGTCAGCCTGGTTCTGAAACATTCAGAGATTGTGGTATTTAGGGAGAAATTGAAGTGATGCTGTGTACAGCTTTCAGATCAGAGATGAGAGCAAAAAACTGAGGCTTGAGAGAGAATCTACTTATTTGTGCCACACTTAGATTCCTCCCCAGAGGCAATTCCCGGCACCTGCCAGAAAAGGAAAGGTTGCTTAGCCTCCACCCTTTCATGAAACTCAAGAAAGTATGATGAAATTCTGTTGCAAGCATCAGCAAGCGCAGCACAGTGAGCTTTTTTGACAAGCAAGTCAGAGAGATGAAGTAGTTAGTTGTATGGGAAATGTATGCTTGGATGGATAAGATTATTATGGCATCAATGGACAGGCTGGGAGGAACGACATTTGCAAATTATTTTGAGGTGAACCAGTGAAGGCTTCACATGCCAAGTGTTTTGGAGAACAGGAGGCTGATGTGGGTTTGGCTTTTTTCATAAGTACAGATTTCTCATGGACCTCTGGGCATGCGACTGATTTTTCCTCTTTTGAGTGAAAGTGAATCATATATGTCCAAAATATGTCCCAGCTTCTAATTTGCCATATATGCTTCCAGAAGGAACTTTGGCTCACTCAGTTTTCTCACTAGAGATCTTGAAGTGGTCCAGTCCTATGGTTGCTGTTGAGCATAAACTCTCAGCTCTCTGCTGAACCATGGCCATTTTCAGAGGAAGTAGCTTTTCTGCTCTCCCCAACTTCACAAATCATTCTTTTAAATAGAAAATGAGTCAGCACATACATTTTGCAGTCATATATAGTAACTGCCCTGCCACAGTCAAATGGCTGTCTCAAATTTGGTCTTTTCCTTCCCTCTCTTTCTCACTGTTACAGTTTCTGATGTCTCCAGCACCAGGACAGTCCTGGCTGCTCTTCCAGGCCCTCCCAAGAACACGTCTGCAAGGAACACACCTGTGGAAATGGTACAAGAAGGTCCAGCATGCAGCTTTCCTTCTGGCCATTGCTGTAAATGAGAGCTGGAAGGGGACAGTGGCAGTTTGGTCCTTTTCCAAATATTGTCATCTTTCCAAGAGGCTCAGCAGCAGCCTAGATTCTGCTCAATATGGGTATGGTCCTGTTCAACGTGGCACAAATGGAATACATTTGCCATACTGAGTCCATATGGCAACTCAGACAAAGCCTGCATATCATGAAGGAGGCAAGGTCACTGAAGACATGTATAGTTCAGTAGCAACTTCAGAATGAATATTTCCCTTAAAGCAATTCTGTCTTTGTGAATCTGCTTTCAGTTTCTTTCAATGTGTGTCTGTAGAAACTGGTCTGGAGGATTGTCTACATCCAAGATTTGAGGTACAATAACATTTCCTTAATCTGATTTCATTTCCTCATCTGGTGGCAGAGGAAAGCAACTTTGAGCCATTGTCATAGCAGTAACTGCTTCCATAAGATTTTAGAGCTGTCTGCTCAGAACAACATTAAGCCAACACAGCAACAATATAGGGTGCAATATGTCATATTAAATTTGAGTTAGCCCACTAAGCTTTCATCTTGGTACTCTTAACAATTTGCTGTCCTTCAGAAATGGTCCTGGTTGATGGAAGCTCCCTGAGACTGGCATGCACGTTCTGGGATTTCTCCCATACTGCAGGACAGGAGATAGTCCAGTGAAGCAGAAAACATAATTTGCTTTGCTTAAAACCACCTGCTCCCAGCTGATTACGTTTTTTTCCTGTGAAGATTTTATTTGGGGAGAGAGATATGAAGAAAGCAGGAGGGGGAGAATGAAAGGCAAACACCTGACATTTCAGAGAACCTGAACATTAAAGACAACAGTGATCTTCTTATGCATGCAAGACTTTACAGAACCATCAGTGTTTCTCACTATGCCACTACCAATTAAGGGCAGAGCTGTAGGCTCTGTGCTTTGCACTGTTATGCAGAGAGTAGGAGAATACCACCTGGGTGGTTGCTGCAAGCAAATGTAGTTACTGAAAAAGATCTAAAGGGACAGTATTAAATAGTTGGGGTTTGATACCTGGATTATTTATATTGGGGTCACCCTGGTTAGGATAAAAATGTCTTCCATTTTAAAGGTCAGGAAATGCCATCCAGCCTTAAATCAGCCCTGTTATGCTAGATAGAATATACATATACTATGATACCAGCTGATTACTTGACATTGCAGTACTTCTGTGGGCACATGAAGTGCTCAGAGAGCAAACAAATAAACTGATGGATGATGAGGCAGGATGAAAGGAAAGAAGGAGCATCCCCTCAAGGAGTTTCACAGATTTGTCATGAAATATTTGATAGCAAGGTTAGTCCAAAATTCCTGAAGTCTCAATGCCACATGATTGAGCCCTTGTCATTTTTCTTTTTAATAGTTATGAATTTAGTAGTGGGAGACTTTTGTTTTGTTTTGGTTTTTTTAATTTCTGCCTTGATTCTAGAGAGCACCAACTACTGAAAGCAATCCTCTAGAGAAAAATATTGATTTCCCCCCTGTTCTTCATTCTGTTTGAACTCTACAACTTCCCTAATTCCCCCAGGGAGCAATTCTCTTCCCTACAGAGCTACACTCAGTTTCAAAATTGACTTGAAAACAAGAAAACAAAAATCTGCCTTTCTTTTTCTTGTGTTCTAAAAGTTCTGACAAGGGCCTTTCTCCAGAGAGCCATCTTCTTCAATCTCTTTGTGTTTACTGTCACCTGCTAGCATTTTGTTCTGCCTTAAGCAGACAGTAAGCTAGCTACGCTGTTTTCTTTTTGTGACTTCCTCCACCCACTGGCGGCGTCCCACTAGATGTGTCTGAATCTGGTCTTCAGCTTGATCCCTCTTGATTGCCCTGACTGTTTGTCTGTAACTAGAACATTCAGATTATTTCATGGATGGGTCTCTGTAATTGTCTCCATTTTTCTCTGCATTTCTCTCTTTTTCTCTTTCAGTTTGTTCTGCATCTAGGAAAGATTAGAGGCCATGACTGTGTGTAGGGCAACACACAGAAGCTTTCTCTAGTGAGATACCCACTATTAATCTATTGTAGGTATCTCTTAGTTCTACTGGAGTTCTGTATTAAATTACCTGGATACTTAATTAGACAGACTTAATTTGATTTTAAATATCCACATGACTCATGCAATTGTTATTCAGCTTGCAACTTGCCTCTGCCTATGATATACTCCGTCTGATGAGGGTAGTGACACATGCACACAGGCAAAAAAACATCTATCATTCTAAGCATCATGTCAATGCTGTTTCATGGAATATTTTAAGATCCTCAGGCGAGCAGGCATTTCCCTGAAATCAAGAGCATTATCAAAATACTGTCTCATTTCCTCAGCTGTATACACCAGCCAAGTTTCCTCACCAGGCCTGGGGCCAGAATGCTGTTTGGAGTATGTACCTGGTTATAAGATCCTATGTGTAGCACACCTTTATGAGGTTAGAGACCTCTGTTCAGCTGCCACAGGTTTGAAAGCTGGTTTGCTTCTGTCTCCGCAGTAACTCACTTTCCTGCGCTCCAGCTTCGTAAGCACCCAGATAAATGGCTTGCCCCTTCTACAGCACATTGTGAATGAAAGACCTGACAGAAAGGTTTCAGAAGAAATTTTTCTAGTTAGCAGAAAATATATACAAATCTGGATCAAGAACATGCATGCTTTTTACATCTCTTTCACGACATGTTGTTTTTGTTTTCTGGTGCAATTATGTATTTTCGTGATTGTGGTTCATCATGACTTTCCCTCTGGAACATGGCATATGTTGCATCTTTCCCAGTCAGCTTTTTTGCCCATTGTCAGATGGATATTCAGTTTCTAAAAAGCTGGTGTTCTTCTTGCTGTTAACCCTGCTTGCTTGCTTTATCAAAAATCCTCCTCTGAGAATGCCCTTATTTTTGATTGTATAAAAATTTTCTGCTTTCCTAGGGATGACCTGGGCAGAACTGTTTCCTTTCCAGGCAAACATCAGCCTTTGTACAAACATGTCACAAGGACTGATAGCAGGCATTTGGTAAATTTGAAAAAGATCACAAATAGTAAGACACAAGTTATTCTATGACAATAGCGTTATGCACAGAAATGTTCAAACTGAAGCAGGTTCCAGCTGTAGAAATAATGGAGGAAACTCTCCGGAGAATCCATGTAGTGAGCGATTTCTTGGGTTCCTTCTGACAATAATCTGAGTAATTTCTCTCTTTATTAGCTCTGTTTCTAAACCTGAATGACACCATGTCACTGAATAAGCTCTGAGCCCATGTCCCACATTTTCTTTGAAGCTGTTGTTAAAGAAGATAGCTATCTACTAACACCTGTTTGATGGAAAAAAAATCCAATGCCTCTCTCATGTTTTATGTCTGAGGAGTCTTCAATGTCCTCCTCAGACAGAAAACATGCACCAGTTCCCAACTTTGTATTTAAAAAATGTTTACATGAGACATGTCATGAAGCTAGGCATTCTGAGCTGAAGAGGTCTTAGTACCTGTTTAACTTGTAGCTGGCTTAGTCATATACTATTTTAAGATTTTTCTGCCTTGGAAAATCTCATTTCAGTATTAAAATATTAGTGGCACTGCAATGTTATTTCCACAGTGCCCTGCTTAGCTCCAGGTCACTTATATTTTGTCAATCAGTCCTGCAGTGTTAGTTATTTATCTATCACTTAATAACCATGCTGCAGAGAATAATTTATCTGGCATAGCATGGTAATTTGTACTATAATTTCACCCCCGCTGCTGCAGACTTGCATTCCGTTACAGCAATGATTGAGGAAAATTAAGATTCCTAGGTCACACTTTGGGCTCTATGTTTTCTGCCTTTCATAATTTCATTTCACTTCATCATTTTTGATTGAAGAAAGGGTTCATCTAGAAATGTGAGGGGTGGCTAAAATAACTGTTTTTCAGCCCACTAGGACACGGTTCATGAAGGTAAAGGGAAGGGGACTGTGCAGTCTCAAAATTGGCCCAGGAGACTCATACATCACTGAAGCTGAATCCACTGTAAGACTCTGCTGACAAGCTCAGACTACATTTTTTGTTTCTCATTTCTTTTCAAAATGTAAATAAAACATATATGTACCATATGCACCCCTTTTTTCCAGGGTATAGCCAACGTTAGTTCTAGTCAGGTGTAAAATCCAACTTGATCAGACACTCATCTGCACTAATTTTGGAGCCATTTATTGCAATTTAGTGTAAGACTAGACAAGGGCATAGATATAAAGAAAGTAAGCTGAAAGAGAAGGTAAAAATTGTTACTCATAGAATTGGTTTTGTTTATCCTCTTTTACAGAGCATAATAAACATACATTATTTTTAAAACCATGACTTTTATTATGATGATTAGATGGTGGAGCTTCTTGTGGTCCCAGTGGATGGCCATCACAGAAACACTCCATTTCAGGTATTCACTTTCAGATGGAGGAAAAGGTGTGGATTGTAATATGCATTGGGCAATGGATTTTATCCATTTCCGGCTATTAAGTACTACCATTTTGTTCTGTTTCTTCTGTGGAACAAAGAAACTTTCATGTTCAAATTGTCTTCAGATGTTGCATCCTTCAAGAAAGGTATTAAAGATGGTAATTTTTTGATACAAGAAAAATTAATTGATGCCTGCTAAAAGGAGTGTTTAGGCAAATTTCTAAGTGCTAAGGCATTATAAACAGTAACAAAATCAGCAATATCAGTATTATGGAGATTAGTTTCCATGTGAACCCGCCTGTGAGAGATTCAGTGAATTTGCCACAGACCTACTTCTGCATCCCTAATATTTATTTATATGTTTTAAGTGGTGTATGAGGAACCCAAATTATCTTTAACTGGAGAACTTCTACAGAAATTGCAGAGCAGCCAGTGAGTGTCATCTCCTTGTCCGGAATCGCCAACAAGTTTCTCCTTTTTCTGTTTTTGTTTGCTTGTTTGAGGTTTTTTGAGTAAAATGTTCCTATGTTTTTAGTTTTGTTTACTTCAGCTCTGCTTCTGTATTGCAAAACAGCCTAGGAAGGAAAGGCTATTCTCAGCATCAATCAATTCTTTCAGAATTGTACTTTATCTTCATAGGACACTAAGCTTGCTAAATGGGTACTTCAACCTGGCACCTCAATTTTAATTCTCAGAGTTACTTATACAGGACTAGGGAGTCCAGCTTGGACCTGTATTTCTTTGTTTAATAGGGAATGTGAGAGGTACATATCTGCTGGTAAATACAAATGTGAGCATGCAATCTGAATGATGATTTAGTTATTTTCAAGTAATAAATAACATTGTGCTGGTATTCCAGTTGACTAATTTTTCATTATCCCAATCTCAGATAGTCTATCTAGAAACAGTCTTTAGCGTGTACTGGTAAGTGGTCTACACAATAAATGAATCAATGAAAATTATTAGGTAGAAGAGGGACCCGGGAGGAGCTGCTGCATGGATACCAATACATAGAATTTCTTAGAAATTAGTTAACTCCATGGTATTTTATACTTGTAGTTTATGTTTTAGCTGAACTGTTAGTGAATGGGAAAGTACTAATGGATAATGACAGCATCTGGAAATAACCGGGGCAGCAAGAATTCATTACTGCTGTTTTGCCATCTTTGGAAATGCTGATGAAATATGCACATCAAATTATCAGTCTGACAAGAATCAGGATCAACAGTGTTGATTGTGGTGTGGTTCCCCTTCTTGCTTTGTTTATAGGAAGTATTTTCCTTGCTGAACTCTCAAACATGACTTTTAGGCTAATTTATTTGAAAACTTTACTACTCAGTATAGTCTCTTGCTGCCTGTTTCTGTTGCTTCCCTTTCAAGGGCAACTCCTCCCCCGACCTTCCTGGTCTTATTTTGCAGGTGTTCCTTTCATTTCTAGCTCATATTCTAGCAGGTGGCTATTCAACTTTGGCATGACTTTGAGTTATTGTTCTTCAGCTCTGCTTTGGCAGAGAATCAAGCCTTACAGTCTGTGTCTAAACTTCATGTCTTTTTGTATGTTTAGCCTCTCCAGGTGCTGGGTGATAAGCATCCACCCTTCCCCTTCTGCTAATCTCTAATGAAATTGCAGGCAAGCCTTCCTAATGGTCTTTTAAAAACAATGAAGACAAAATAAATAAATAAATGGTCCATTACTGGGGGTAAAAAAGTTGCCTGCATTATTATAGAGTGTGGATTAAGATGTCATTCATAAAATATGCCATTTGGCAGCTCTTCCTCTCATTGCCTCTGCTGGCCTTGGGTGCAGATAGGATCAAAAGTTTATGAGAATTTCCTTTGACCACTTTTGGAGAAAGTGGCTGGAGACAAACAAAAATGGCTCTAGATAACTGTTGGAAATGATTATCATTTATAGAATTAAGGACAGGTGGAGCAGTTTGTGCATTGAAATTTAGTTTTCAGAGCTCACCTTCATGTGGTAAGAGACTCTCCATCCTATTTCAGGTCCAGCTAAATGGTGTGCTTTGGAAAGCTAGGAATTTGCACCCTACTCCTGGCCCATCTGTCATGCAGTGCAAGGTTTCAGGCATTGCACTCAAACTTTAAGTCTGCTAAAAATCTTGTATGTAGTCACATGACTTTTTAAGTCCTTTTCTGAAATTTGAGAGCAGGTTATGCCCTCCATGTAAATATAGCCCAAAATAGATACTGACATGCTGCAAGATTTTAAATGCAGAAACATTTTCGATACCAAGGCAGATATGAAAACGAAATCTTTGTATCTGCCTTGTGCTAGCTTTACACTGATGTAACAGCAGATTTTAATCTTACAGACACATCCATCAATATATTGCAGTGATATGGAAACTAGTCATAGTGGAACAAATTTACACAGCTGACCAAGTCCTTGGAGTACAGTAAATCCTGGAAGGGTTTTTCTCTTTGTACTAACACTAATTTCCACTCTCAGGTAAAGAAAGATTGCTCTGCATTTCTATAGTACCACATAAAGATTATGGGCACAGAGCCTAGAAGATAATTTAGATACCAGAGCAACTGATAGGAGGGAAGTCAAGAACTCCTCTGGCTTTCTTTTTTCATTTTTTTAAGTCTTAAATTGCTTTCTTGTTGTGCAGAAGAATCTTAAATCCAATATGGAGTCTCCATCCTTCTCACTCTGCAAGCCAGATGAGACAGAGAAGTGAGCAATCTTTTATCACTGGCCAGAGGTCATCACAACTGAGCCAGGAATGAGAACACTTCCACAGTGTCAACTCACAGGCAAAACTGAGAAAAGTACTTGGCAGCTTGTTTCTGTATAGATAAAGGCCACTTTCAGGTTGTTTCCCAGCTGCTGGTTTTCAGCCATCCCTGTGTCACTGGTGTTCTTTCACTCATTCAGGTTCTCTATCCAGGCCTTTATCAAGCCTTTGTCTTGTCCTTCTCATCTATCTTTGACTGTCCTACCAGACTCCCCTAAGAAAGAAAGGTTTCTTCAGCAGTGATTTGCCTATTTACCTGTGCTTTGCAAAAGAATGTGTTTCCTCCCACCCCCTTTGCCTCATACAAGGGTTTGCACCCTCTTTTGATTTGAGAAATCTTTTCAGGTTTGTCTTCTTTCACTCATGTCTATATGTACCTATCAACATTTGCAAAAGAAAATATTGGGACTTGGCATCAATTTTCCTCTTTACCTCTAGTATCATTTTAACACTGCCCTTTATAAATACAACTAAAATCGGAGATAATTTGGACTTGATTTCCAATGTCTGTAAATTGCTCTACATCTTTGGAATGACTATCATATAAACAGCTATAAAGCCAGTGATTCAGAGGCTCAGAGAAGGAACATTTCCAGAATGGACAGAGAAAGGTAAAGTATTGGACCTCCTGTTTTTCAGTATCCTGTCTTTAAAGGAAGTCAAACATGCTGGTCTGGCTCTGAATGGCTCACCTGAAAATCAGTCATTGATGTCTTTGCTCTCCAAGCAGCATTTGCTTGCCTTTGTAACTACAGTCCGTCTGACTTTGAAATCTGCAGTTTACATTTTTGTCTGGATGCATAATTTGAAGTTAATTATTTTTACATCTGCTTACAAAATCTAATGATTTTAAAAGGTTATTCCTCTCTGAACTCAATCAGTTGTTTAGATAATTTGAAAGGTTATGTCACTAGCTGGTTTCTTATTCATCAGTTTATCTTTACAAACATAATTTTTTGTAATGCTGTTTGTCTAATCTGAGCACACAGTGGCATTCACAACTGTACTCAAGGATGAAAAGTCCTTTGTCACACCACGAAATTATCCCACTTAAGCAAAAGTTGCAGGCTAAAATGTGTGTTTTGCTGCAATGATAGCTGCTGCCTGCAACCCCACCACTCCTTCTGGAGCAGCCAGCAGGAACTTTACCTGCTGTCTCATGGATTAAGAGCAAAGAAGGATTCCATTTCTGACAAGCAGCCCAAAGAAACACTGTAATATTAGCAGAAGATACTAACTGCAGTCTTAGGTTTTTATATATTGGACTGGGTGGTTTGCCTGGCTAAAATTCCATGGTGTCCTGTTTACCAGGTTATGCAGCAAACCTCTGAGAACTGAATGGAGGAAGGAGTCCCGTCCAGTCAGCTTCCTCCAAAGATGCAGCCTCCTTATTTCGCAAGAAGTAAGCTTTTTAGAGGAAATGGTCCTCTCTTCGTGTTTATTTATATTCCTGTGGAAGGAACATAGCGGTACAGACGAAATTAATCAGGATCTATGACGCTTGCACCATTCTAACAACTTTTCGTATCAGTGGAAAAGATCCATGTTTTGTGCCCATTTAAAGAGCTGCTGTGTGTATGTGCATACGTGTGTGAGTGTGTGTATGCATTTAGAAGGATGCTTTACTAAATGAATTGGATCTCCTAGAGAGACACCTGGGGATACTCTGTAGTTGCCTCCCACTGGTATGCCCAGTTACATCCATATTTATAAACAACTTTATCCTTGGAACAGGAGCCGTTAATCGCTATCCCTGAGGCTGCTCTGGCTGTGGGAGATAAACGTAAGTATATCTATGTATTTTTATGTCTAAGGATTGTAAGCCTGTATAGAGAGTTAAAAAGGGCAAAAGTTCAAAGCAGGATGTGATTGAATGGACGGATGGTAGGAAACAGAATCAGATGAGAGTACAGCACCTTGTGTGGAAGGAAGTCTGCTCGTTAGCAATGCAGAGATGCTCTAGCCAAGAGCCAGGCAAGTGTCTCTAAGGAGCAACATTTGAGAAGTCTACAGGCATAGGATGCCTGTGAATAGCAGGAAGATGACTGAAGGACCACAAAACAACTCTGGAAGCTTTGAGTTGTCTCAAAGGATTGCATTTTCCTCTGCATGAATGTGCTAATGTGACTTGAGTAGGGAGTAACGCAGCTCGTAAAGTAAAATTGAGGTTTTCCATCTGCTTTTGTTTTTACACAATGTCCATCTTGTATTGTCTTAAAATCTTGATGTTTACCTGATTCATTTTTAATCTTCCGTTTGGCTGGAATCTGTCCTGCAGATTCAGAGTTCCATGGAAGAACATTGGTTTCTACTGGGGGACGTTGTTCATTCCCATCATGATACAAGAATATTATATCCCTTTCTGTTGCTTAAAGTTAGTGTGGTTTATTTCAGTTCCTTTATATTTGTGTTACCTCTCTTGCACAGCTACCACGCTTATGGATGGCATTTGCTAGATGGTTTTGGAGAATGAAAGCTGCTTTGGCAGGTGAGTTCAATGGCCAGAAGCCAAATGCAAACACTGAGATATATTTATATGGTTTAGATGGAACATTCAGACACTCCAGAAAATTCTTGTGTTTGATTTTCTTTCCTCATTTTTTGTATATTTCTGGAAGCAGTGACAGCTCAAGGTGATCAATGGGGATCTGGTGTAGAGCAAGCTGTCCATGTACCCTTCTGATAAAAAAGGCCAGTGGTGTCCTAGAGTGCATTAGGAAAAGCACTGCCATCAGTTTGAGAGGTGTCATTCTTTCCCTCTACTCAGCCCCACATCTGGAGCCCTTGGTTTCCTTCAGATGGACCCGTAGTCTGAAGTTCTCAGATCTTACACTTCTTTTATTGGTAGAGTGGTGGTTGTACTGGCTCCAGCTTGGCCACAGGATGTGTTTTATGGTGAGAAAAGTTCAGTCTTCGTGCCTGTTCATACAGGACATCTTGTCTGAGCCCAGCTTTAGAGGGCATCTGCCCACACCTTAATACTACAATGGCTTTTGGTGGCACAAGATTTCTGATTTTCATAAGAAGGAACCTTATGAATCAGCCTGATGAAGTGCTGATTAGATGATGAAGATTAGTAATGAAATAGCATTTGTGCAAGAAAAACCCTGCTATAATCTAGAGTAATTTGTGAAATGTTTGTTCCCCTTCTTAATATGATCCCTATGTTATGGTCCTTCTCCGTAATGCATGAGGAAAACTTAATGACTAATTTGCTGTAAGGCAAATAAGTAAAATCCATTTTTCTTAAACAAAGAGATGCTTGCAGGACATAAGAACTGAAGCATACAAAAAGTGAAGAATAAACTTAAGGGCATTGCAGACCTATTTTGTCCAGATAGTAGCTGTGTCCTGGTTCATTTTTCCATTTTTAAGTTCATACAGAAAAGCTTGTTCTTTTAAAAAAAAATTATTTATTTTTACCCATGGAGAAATGGATACAATAGCAACATGCCTGCAGGATGAAGCCCCACATTATTTTACTCTTTATCGTAAACCTGTAAAGCAGTACAGGCCAAATACTGCTTTATTATCCCTTTGTGACCTCCTTGAGTTCACAGGGGCTGTAAGGGGTAAAGAGGAGTTGTCTGACTTCATGTAATGTACTGTAGGGCAATGACTATTTACTTTGGATTCATGTTACTATTATAGTTCTATTCAGACAAAGAAAGGACCTGTAGTGCCAGCGCTGTTGTATGAGAAAAAAAGAATTAAGCTATTAAAAGAGAAAATCATGAGATTATTTAAGAAATCAAAACCACTCAGAGCAAAATAGATAGCTGACCCAAACTGAGACCAGTCTGAGAGGGTTTATAGGGCAAACTCATCTCTGAAACAATTCCTTTCCCTTTAGTAGAACTACTGTAGGTATAAATTTGACCTTTATGGGTTACCATGTTATAAAAGAAGGATCTTCCAAGTCTCAAAAGAAAGTATTCTTCATTTTGGAACTGTTGCTTCCACAGAGCAGGAACTGGACATATATTCTGATGACTGGCTCATCTGGAATGCATGCTACAAACTGTGCAAGCTAAGTTATTGGAAGTAATGAGAGTGGAGATTTTTTAAACTGATTTCCCTAAAAACAAACCCTAGAGAAACACCTGGGTGTATTTTCTCAAAGGACATTGTTTCCTGATAACTTTTATATCTATTGACTACTTTCAAACAAATTTGACAAATAACTTAATGTGAAGAAGTGAGCTTTTTTCTACAAATTTTGTGAAAATTGAGTCTCCTCTTACTGCCTTTGTCTGTTGAAAGACCAGTAATCTGACCTTTTACTAGAATAACAGACAATCTGACCAAGAAGAGATTTCATTCATTATTTTTTTCACTTCTCATCTCTTCTCCTTTTTCACAAGGAAGGTCCCTACAAAAGCACTGAATTACTCTTAACTCTTAACTATCTGTGGACACGTGTTCTCCTCTTAATTAGAAGTCACACATAACCTTGTGTTCATAACAACTGGGCATATGCTCATGTTGATGTTCATCTCTGGTACATTTTGCCACCTTGATCAATCATTGCCCAAGTGAGTACAAGGCTGAGATATGTGAGAATGGAAAATTTTATCTGTTGTCCAGTTATATGTATATCTTCCAGTCTGTAGAATGTGTCATTAAGCATTATACAAACTCCTAATGTGTTTATAGGCTAAACAGGAAGAGAAATTGAGGTATTGGAACAGGCAGAAAGCCAGTGATGAGAACCAAAACACAAATCCTGTTCCCCAATCTGAGCTGTATCTTTTAGTCCTACAAGACACATTTTCTTAGCTGGAGTGTATTGCTCTTGAGAAACAGCTGATGTCAGAAGTATATCTGTAAAGAGACTATCTTTCTTTTCTTTTTCACCCCCCCTGCTGTTGAAATAATTTCCTGTCTTAGCTGGTTAACCTTTCCTACTCATTTCTATTTTCATGTAATTTCTTATTATAGTTGCAAGTTAATCACAAATCTATTGAGAGACTTCACTTTAATCTAGCAGCCTTCGTTTACTTTCTGTGTCATTTAAAACTGTTGTCCTACGGTTAAGAGTGTCCAATTACATTCACTGCAGGAGAAAAAAACAAGTGATCAGCAGCCAACGATTTCAGCTGAAGATATTATCAAATGGGAAAACAAATTAGGTGCCTAAAAATAAAATTAAGGATTCACATGCCAGATTCGCTTGCACTCAGTAACACAGAATGACTGGTCAGATAACTGTTAACCTTTTCTTCCCAAATAAGAAAAGAAAAAAAAAGTAAAAAAAGAGATGATCAGCTCTAAACCAGAGGACAGGCATCCTTGTAGTGTCTCTATGAATGATATATTTTAGATCATTTGCCACTCCAGTTTCTTAAATCTCACTGTGCACTTGCTGTAGCATAACAAAACACCAGAGATTCCTCTGACTAAATAAATAGATTAATATACTAATAGAAAAATTATTGATGCTCCCTACATACTCTTCTGTATGGTCTAGGGGAGAAACTGGTGAAAACAGGGCTATAACACACACTGACTAGTAAGTTATGCCCACATTTATTTCCTTCCTTCCTTCCTTCCTTCCTTCCTTCCTTCCTTCCTTCCTTCCTTCCTTCCTTCCTTCCTGGAGTCCTTCCTGGAGTCCTTCCTGGAGTCCTTCCTTCCGTCCTGGAGTCCTTCCNCTTCCCTTTCTCTTGCACTCCCTCTGCTTATAGGGATCTACCAAATAATACTTTATTTAGTAGAAAATATTTAGTAGAAATAAATCTGATTTCTCTCATCCAGCAGTCTATATGTTGATCAGTGATCTGGAAGCTCCTCAGTTAGGAAAAACCTGTTTCCTGGACAGTCATGGTTTCAAATGCAGACTTGGACATATAATGTTTACTGATGCTTTCCTACACTTCTAAAACACACAGAAAGTGTTAAACACCGGTTCCAACACACACATTTTTGCTGCACCCCGGCACTGCCTTACATAAAGCATCTGTCTCAGAACCTTCCAATAGCCATACCATGAATGATCTTTAGGTTCCTTTTTCCTGATGAGGTCAATAGATTATTAAAGCACTAGGAAACTAAAACAAGCAATTCTGCAGGTAGAGAGAAAACAAATAAGAGTCTCTGTCTAGTTATCCAAATAATTAAACTTCTCCTAGTAAAATCAGAGTAGATATCCCATTCAAAAATTCTGGATAGAATGGATTTTACAGAAGATCAGCTATTTATAGCTGAACTTCTGAAACCATTAATCTGTCGAACCCTCCAAAAAGACCAGCAACCACATACTTCTCAGGGTAACTCCATGTTCTCCAATAGGTAAAACCAGGCAGAAATCTGAACCATGTCGTCAAATATCAGTCCTTATAACTTTGCACTTCAAATGTAAACATAATAATTTTTCAGGCACCAAATTGATTACAATTGTAAACTACAACTCAGGGCTTGAAATTAAGCACATAATAAAGCCTAAGCTCCATTTCATTGCCCAAGCTACCATGGCATCTTCCAAAATCATAAAAAGCAAACAAGCCAAGCAATATAATCGAGCCTTTAAAGTGGAAATCTGTCCTCAATTCAAAAGTAATAAAAGGTCAATCTGTTTCAGGTCTTTGTGGCTTAAAACTCTCCTGGACAAACAGAAGATGAGTTGCTGGTCTGCGCACGTATGTGCTTGTGTTTCTTTCTTTAACATGGCCCTACCCCAACTGTCAGCTTTCAGCACATAAATCAGTGTTTGCCAACACTTATATGAAGGTGTAAATAAAGGGGGCTTGATGACTCACTGCACAATGGCAATGACTGTAGTATTTCATAGGCAGGACCGCAGCTGCTCCCCACCTACCCTTGAATTGGCTCAATATATCCTGTCTGGGTGGATGTTATTGACTTGCCTCATTTGTCTGTCCTAATAGGCTCTCTTTGGAGCAGGAAATGGGGGAACCAAGACCAGCCATTCTGAAATTGCCTTTTCAAGATTCAAAGGTAAATACTCCAAGTGCTCATTCATTGCAAGTCCTTCTAAGTTATCCATCAGGCAGTGTATGCGCCTCCCAGGTTTGTAGCTTGCCAGTGATCTGCACAGGAGCAGGAGGCAGCATGGGCAAGCCCTCTTCCATAAACACAGTGAGGTGCTGGGGGCTGCAGAAAAGTGCATGGGACTTGGCAGATGGAGGAGAGGCTCCAGGAAGCATTTCCCTGTTGTGATACCTGGCTTTAGAGGACAGTGGCAACCCCTTGAACAGCTGGCTTCCTGTACTTGTTCAGGTGCCTTTTATGTATATATTTGTACTCACACATACACATATTGCAGCCTACTGAACCCTTGTTAGTGGTAAACAAATAGGAGATAAATCCAAATGCAAATGAAGAACCCTGACCATTTTCACATCATCTGATTTTATGAAGCAAAGACAATTTGTTTATCTTTTATAATCTCTCATTAGCAGAGAGTGAAATAGGAGGAAGGTGAAATTACAGCCTTTTCAATATAATGTATAGGATGTTGTTGTGTAGAACTGTTTCTTACCTCTTTCTGCACAGAAGAAAGCATGGCTCTGTATAAGGAAATTATGCTTGGTTATCCTAAATTGCTGGAGCACTATATTCTGAGCATTTCACTTCTCTCCTGAAGTAGGAGTTAAATCAGACTAATTTATGCTCAGTTGTTCTAATATATCCTGATAGTGAAGCATTTGCTTCTGGCCCCTGATTACTGTTTTCATCACCCAGATACTTGCTCCTTTGCTGTGTGTGCTCACATGTACAATTAAGGTCTTTTTAACATTTGTGCATTTTTCAATACCTGGGTATTCTTAACATAAAGATTGACTCTTCATTGATCCCTACAAGCTGGAGCCAAAGAATTCATGATAAGGCTCCTGTGACTCCTGCCTAGCCTAATAAATATGGGCTATGAGGAAATGCAATCTGCTGAAACACTGGAGCACATTTTAAACAGTTGTCATGGTGTAAATATTCCTAAGTAGAAGTCCATGGTAATCTAATACAATACTGTGATCTGCAATATGGTAATTACAACTGTGACTTGACTCATTAATTTTGGTAACAGTTGTTAAGCAGCTCATTAGGTGCGTATTGAACAGCAGACGTCAATCTGGGGAGCCTCTCAAAACCTTCCAATATTTTTCTTTTCACAGCAAGCAGCATAGCAAAGGAAGGAGGAGGCTGGACTTTGGGACTTCTGAGCCCTTAAATTCCAGGTGCTTTGTGATCTTGACAAATACTGTGCTTGCTTTGTGAGCCAGAATTAGACAAAGATATGGCAGTGTAACACTTTTCAACTCCTGGGGTTGAAAAATTCCCCTTGGTTGCTCAAATTGCTTTTATTTCAGCAGACCCTCCAGTTTCTACTGACAAACAGAGGGGATAACAGGGTACATCCCTTTATGGGACTGCACAGAACTGGTCTGTGCTTTCACTTTCTCATTCCATATCACACTTAATGTTCTAAAAGAACAATTTTTGGTGCTTATTTGAATTAATTCAGCTAAAGTGCATCAGTTGGAAATAAAGAAGCATTAGTTCTTCACGTATCTGTTTGCTGGTTACGATGAACAAGATCACAAAATTCACAAACATGAAAATTAAGCTGCCAATGGCAAGCACATGAGGTATAACATCTTGAACATATGCTTTAATCTCCCTGCTTCTGCATATTTCATCAATTTGCTGTTGGGCTCTTAAAGAAATGGTGTGACAATGTCCAAGACCGACCAAAAATGGACAGTGCTGGCTAGATAGCCACTCTCCACAGAAATAATTAGATTTGACTTCAAGCATTTAGCTTTTCCTTGAGCAGATTACTCAAGGGAATTTGAATAGACTGTTCTGAAGCTGACTGACTACAAATAGCAATGCCAATACAGATGCAAGTCAACATTTTAGCTGCATTGTCCATGGATTTGCACATAGTTTAATCTTTGAGCTTAATGAAGCCTGAAAGTTGTCAAACTTGTCTTCTCCTCCCTTCTATAAAACTTATCCAGCCAGGCACAAAAGTGCCAAAATCACTATCAAACTCTATAATATAGAAGGAAAAGCTGAAGTTATTCAAAAGTTGTTAGCAAAATCTCCCAGTCCAGCCCTGCAATGCTTTGGCAGGAATAGAGACAGAAGGTCAGCATCTGAATAGTGTCTCCTGGCCAGTGTATCACAGGTAGCTTTCTGTTTGTGCATTTCCCCTCCTGCCTGCAGCCATGAGTGGTGTCAGTCTCCAGGAAACAAGAACCATCATGGTGTAGTTTTGTTTCAGAGCAATGGTGTACTGTAGCTGGGAGATAGTTTCTCAGTTGTAAAAGCTTAATCTGCTTGCTTGTTATTAGTCTTCTTTCCTGTGGTTGTAAAAGCTTATACATTTCTTACTCCACATTATCAGCTCAAGAGATATCCTGACTCTGACATATAAACACTTACTTGCTAAGTAAATGATAATTTTCTGATATGTAGACCAATTAAACCAATGGTGCAATATAACTGCCTTTCAGACATCTAAGTATTTTTATCCCCTGTGTGACTGAGTAGATTGGATGGTGCTTTTCATCCACTTTTTCCTTTCCTCTCCTTTAATCATCCTTATTTCATTCTTGATAAACAATGGTGCTGAATAACACCATAAAGGCCATACTACTAGGAGAGGCACTACTAGTGGCAGCATTTGAATGACAAACACTGGAATGCTTATGTCAGACTTAAGTTTAGCTTAGAGATGAGAGATGTAAACTCCTTACTGTGGATCTGTCCAAGATGTGGTCGGCTGAATCTTTGCAAACTGGACTTAAAAGGATCCAGTGCCTCACTGAGTCAGCTGGAGAGTACAGACACATAGGGTAGTTTTGATAGTTTGGTAATTTTTTATTTTTCCTGACATACTTTCTATTATTCAGCCACATATGGAATAAGACTTTTAAAAGCCTTTTCTCCCTCCTGTCCTGCTCCCTCTCCCCCACCCCAAATACAATCTGGCTGCTGTTGAATGCAAGCCTTCTCCCTTGGGTCATCATTTTTTGTCTCTATCTTGCTAAGTGTCTGTCTATTTTCAAGCCTTACTGGCAAAATTCCCCCCCTCCACTCTTTAAATTTAATTCTGAAAAATAAATTTTAGTAGGATACTGGTTATATGAAATATACTGCAGGCCGGTTCCACCTCCCCTAATGTGAGCTATCAAAAATTGATTGCCTATTCCAAGTTAGCTGTCCAGGTTCCTTCTGTAGTCAGTGGAGAGACAAATGATTTAGCTCATCCTAAATAAGTATTAGAGGACAAACTTCAAGTTTTATATGGACTGGATAATATTGTGAAGAATTCTATTCCATCTTAATTGTATAACCAAGACCCTAGTACACCTCAAAGTCAGTTTGGATCTAAATTCTGACATCCCATCTGGTTTCTCAGTGCACAAGCAGTCTTGCATTGTGTGAAGGAAGTTTTATTTGATGCCAAGCTCAGCCAGCCTTTCTTATGTGGAATAAGCAATTTATTTTTCCTCTAGTTGATACTTTTCATTCATCCCTTAAAAGAGAAACTGCTGGATTTTGTAAGTGCTCCAACAAACATTTGTCTGAAGTCCTCTAGGAGTGACACCACAGTTCAAGTGATTGATCCTCAAAAGTGTTACTAACACTCACTTCCCTGTCTACCTCTTCCCACATCACTCACTGTCACATATTTTTAGAGCAGAGCACTTTCGCTCCTCCAGCTCCATTGTGTGCCTTCTCTTTGCTGCATGAGCTGTTTGCCAGAGGTGGGAATTGAAAAGAAAAAATTCTTTGCTAGAGCTTCGCTTCTTATGGTTCTTATGGTTGCCCACTCCCTGAAAAAACCCCCCCCCAAAAAAAACCCCAAAACTGCACTAAATAAAAGTTCTCTTTAGCTTTTAGGCAAACATAAAACCACAAAAATCTGTAAAAATTTCCTCTGCTCAAAGAGTCAAACTATTTCAAGCCTGGACAAACACAAAAATGTTGACTCTTGTTTGCAGTCAGGCCAGTCTGTCATGGTCTAGCACTGGTGGCACTTTGGTCCATGACTTGAGGCTGCTGGGTTGGAGGGTGTGAGCCCTGGTGGGAACTGCTAAACCTCTCATAGCATGAGACAGAAAGGCAGAGACAGGGAAGAGGGAGAATGATGCAAGTCCTTAGAATTGTTTGTTTTGCCTCAGATCTCTCATTTAATGTTTGTATTCCTCTCCAATGAGGCGGATAACTGTGCAGTGAGTGAAGGAAGCTGCCTAAACATTTTTTACCTCTTTTACTGAAGTCAGTCCCCCAAAGTATTTTCTATAGAACTTTTTATTTTGGAATTTCATTTTCTTCCATTCTTTATTTCCTATTAAATCCTTCATGAGATACAGCACTTTTTCTCATCTTCAGATTTGGTTGCACCCCAGAGGCAAATTTTCTAAAAAATGTTTCTATCCTTCAGTAAGTTACTGGAGAAGTTATAAGAAGAAAAAAAAATTAGGAATAAATTCTGCTTTGAGGAAGCAGATTTTGTAAGCTATTCCTTATTTTAAATAGTTCCAAAATACAGAAATTCTAATAAGCTGCTTCTTCATATAAAGAAAAATTGCCTTACACTGTAAAGCAGTTGAATTAGTTCATAAACTGAGTATGCTGTGTGCGGTTACTCAGTTACGACCCACTAGATACAATCAATAATTCTGCCCTATCATTGTACCATAACAATATTGCCTAGGCATAAAGGGCTTACAAAATCCACATCTATTATGAGTTACTGTCTCAGTTTTTCTATTGCAATTCCTCACAATCTACTTTTTTATGTGTGTCAAGCCTCATCTGTGGGGGAAGAATAATTTAGAAGATCAGTAATGGGATGTGGAACATTTCACCTCCAGGTCACTTGTTTGAATCTAACCCTGAACCAGCAGTGATTGAAAATCATTGCCATGTGATTGGTTTCTTTTGCTGGCCTAATGGATATGAACTGTTGGTCCTCGTCTGCAGCATAAAGGACGTGTGTCCACATCTAACATCTTCCTTTGGAATGCAGTTAGCCTCTTTACACTCCCAGCAGAGAGAGGACCTGGGTGGAATGAATGATAGTGAATGAATTGCCTTACCCCCACGACCTGCAGTTACCTTTTCATGTAAGTGAGATATTCTGGTAGAGTTATGGAGAAACTTTTATTGCCCACGTGATACACTGCTGAGAGATAGCAAACCAAGTCAGATCATGTCCCGCATTGTTTGAGTGCTTAACTTTACAAAAGAGGTACAATGTTTTAAGAGTGACTCTCCAACCTCCACTACCAATCAAGAAAAAAGTTCAGCAAAGACTTAAAGGGTCCTGAAAAACATTAGAAAATGTGTGGGAATAGTGAAGGCAGGTAGGGGGGAAAAAAGGCAGAGGTGATGATTATACAGAAAAAAAAATAATGACAGAAACCATTACATTATAAGCCTAAAATTTGTAACTTGACTAATATATCACTAATTGCCCAGCAAAACTGGCCCTTTTAGGTTGGCTTTGTAGTGATGAAGCTCAGCTTCTCTAACTGATGCAGTTTGCCTATGATCCTTCCCTTGGCTTCCCTTCTTTTCTTTTGGATTGATCTGCATGGTTGCTTGTTACACATTGTCTGTAACTCATTCTCTGTAGCCTGCAGAAGAGGTCTGTACTTACACCGGAGGGGGGAACTGTTATTTTTAGAAGGCACTGTTTGGGATCTGTGGGGGCTTTCTGGGAATAGACCATCTTCTCTACTGTTACCTGAGCTGGCTCAAGGGGCAGATGGGCATGACAATGCAAATAGCACTGACTATGATGCTGGTGCCTCCATTCCTCTGTATCGTTGGGCATGAGGCACCTCAAGTACAGAAGCTACAAAGCTGTATTTCTCAGTGCTGCCTCAACTCATATCTAGTTCTCCTTTCATAGGCATTTTTGTTTTCTCAGGACAGGAGATCAATCAGACAGTGCAAGGAATACTCTTATTATTTTATTCCACAAGACCAGACAAAACAAAATCAGATTAAATCTGTGAAGCACAAGCAGAGGAGCAGAGGGTTTGTTATTACTCTAACCATAAAGACCTGTCTTAATCACAGAGCTCTTCTTAATTCTTCCTCTGATCTGCTTAGGTAAAATCCTTTTTGAATTAGTACTAGTAATGACAAATCTGAAAGCTAAGGTGAGACTTCGAGATTTGGCCCTATGTGATTTTGGGCATTTGTTTGTTTTGTAATGCAGGTCCTCACGTTTCAGTACAAAGCAGTGTGCAATACCAATGCAGGAGGAAAAAACAATGAAAAACTAGGACTGTACTGCTGCCCTCCAGGAGTCAGTAAGAATAATGTCTTAGATTATAAGAAAGGGCAGTAGCAATATCACCAGTGCAAAGTACAAGTAACAACTTCTGGCTCCTTTATCACTAAGGTTTTTGGTTGTTTTTTTTTNTTGTTTTTTTTTTTTTTTGTTTTTTTTTTTTTTTTTTGCCAATTTAAGATCAAGATCTTAGAAAGAATTACATTCTATCTTAGGAGGAACTGACAGAAACACATTTTCAATTACCAGCGGGTGACAACAGAACAACAATGTTGGTACTTTTTTAAACAAGGTTATTTCTTGGTTTACAGAGGTGACTATTTATAAATGACTGAACAAGATTCTCTTACAAATGATCTTATTTTTAAAAAAAGAAATGCCCTCATTTGGGGAATGGAGATGTTCAATTTATATCATATACTCTGTTTTAAAGGACAAGGGGTCTTTGTGCACAGAATAGTTGCAGTAAAAATATTTTAAATTGATCGGTTCTTTAAATAAAATCTGGCTGTGTGATGGGGTTTCTTCTGCCAGCTCTTTACATGGACACTGCATCCTGCCAGACTTCAGTGACCCCCATCTGGGTTCTGTCCTGTGTGAACAGGGTCCTAAAAGAGAGAGTGGTATGGTCTGTAAATCACCACCTCTTTGAAGGTAGAACAATGCTTTACTGTGCAACCACGGGAATCAGCAGGGGCATAAACTCGCTTACAGATAACACACATTAGTGTGCTATCGTTAAGGAGAATAAAGAAATTTTGCAGTTTTTCTGTGCACTGAAATGCATGCTTTCAGTGAGCTAAGCAGGGGGGAAGAAAGGTAATAGCTCTTGTTTCTATGTGATTATAATGAAGAGAGAAATGTTACTACACCATTCCTGTTTAAATATTTATCTTATTTGAGCTTTGTCAATACAAAAAACCTGAACCTTACAATAAAGATGACCTGGAACAACCACCTTTCTGATGGCTAAGCACAGCTCAGCAGTGCTGGAAATGAATACATTACACAGATGCAGGAGTCAGAAAATGATCCAAGCACAATGCAGCCTGACTCCCACATAATGGGGCACTTTGTGAGGTTGTAAAACAGGTGATGTATAAATTACACCAGTATAACAGCCCTTGGTATGTAAAGGAGTCACATAAACATGGCAGGCAGTGTGGTACCTGGGAGCTGGAAGCTGGGTAGCAGTAAAGTAGCAAAGAAGAGCCCATAACAGATGGATTCCAATTTGACATATGTCGATACAATCCTAAACCTGGCTGGCATCAATACTGAAGCTGTATCCATTTATGTTAGGATGATAGCCCTGACAAATGCTAGGCCTTTCTGGTACTGGTTTACTGAATTTTTACAAATCTGGAAGTGTCATGGTCATGCATGAAGTCCCGAAAGGAAGGGATGACAGTCCCGTTGAAATCTCTGGGCAGTAACAGAAGGCTGCAAGGAGTGATCTGATGCTGAAGTCTGCCATTGAGCACCCAGCCTGGGAGATCAGGTGTGATGAAAGACTTGGTGTTGATGGAGGACTTTAAATACCCAAGCATCTTTTAGAAAGCTGGTATAGCGACAAACAGCCTGTCAAGCAGCTCCTACCCCACCTTCAAAGAACTTAACAGAAATTCATTGCAGAAAGGCAGCTTGTGTGAGAACAGTTGTGAAGTAACAGAGGGCAGAATTCTTAGGAATAAAAACTGAGAGAAAGAAGAATAAACCTAAAAGACTACAGAAGAAACATGACCTTGGCAAAAATAACCTAGGAAAAAAAGGGGTCTCCCTGGAGACAATCAGCTTGACATGTGTAAAAGATCTAATTCTGAAGAAGAATAAACAGTGCCTCATATTCTCTCTGAGTAGGGCAATGGGAAATAAGTTTCAATTGCATCAAATTTTAAAATCTGTGAAGACAGTTAGACCCTCAAATGGATTGCTTAGGGTAGATGAGGGATTTCCCTCTTGGGATAGTTTCCAGGGACAGGATAGACAAAGCAGCATGAACAGTTCAAGTGCAGCTGGTATTGCATCGGAGTCATGGAGTGGGGAAGGCTTTTCCCATGATGAGGAAATTCAGTCTTCTTCTTAGAAAAGATGAAATTTGAGGTGACTCAAACACTAGCCTTCAAGGGAAAGAAAATGTTTTGACATTAAAGACTTCTAAAAATCTCCCAACTTCCTCATTGTTCAAGATGAAAACTTTACCTATATAAAATTATGCAAGCTTTATCTCTTCTTTCTGGTTCATTTAACTATTTGAAAAACTTCTAATTGCGTTAAATATCTTTCCCACACAAGCAGTTTTTGCCTCAAAGCTTTTTTACTCACCTATCATATATTAGTCATTTTCCAAAGAGTGATTTTTCTTTTCTATCTTGCTCTTTCTTATACAACAGATATGTTTTAAATTGGTCTAGCACAACAAATTCTGTAGTTGAGCAGCTTGTAAATTGTCATTGCTCTTTCAGCAATGGAGGAACATTTTAAATTTTGGTAAGAAAAAGTGCTTTGCCTCCACTGAATCTGAGAAATTTAAAGAAACTGAATTATAGATTGTTGTTAATAGGAACAACAATTACCATTTAATATGTAAATGAATATTATGCACTATAACTGGTCTGGAGAGATTTTCCTTTAAAGCCCCTGGTCTGGACAAAACAAACCTTGCAATTATCAGAAACAGGAAGAATGCTAAATAAAATAAATAACACTACAATTTCCCTTCTTTATGAACTATAATGTCAAATCCCAAAAAGGCTAAAAGATAAAGTTTTCTCCATGGCCTTCCCAGGATTCATTCTATTCCTGAACTGTGCTTCCTGCCCAGAAAACCACTTCCCAAATCTCAGATAAAATAGAAATTACCATCAGTGGAAGAAAATCTCAATTAAAATCCATGACCTTAATACTGTCAGCAGACAAATCTGTGCCAGTTATATTTTTTTTCCCAGCAAAATCTATTCCAAAAGGGCTGAGATGTTTCAATTTTTCTCTGAACTGAAAATTTTCACCTCAGTTTATTTGTATACCTCCTCCCCACAGCCTTTATGATTGCTGTTGAGCTTGAGAGGACATGAAACATTTTTCCTGGCGCCTGCAATAGTCCTGGGATCCCTCTTTAAAGACAAAGTTATATATTCACAGTAGGAGGACTGGTTCAGATAATCACAGGTCCAGAGGCCTGGACTACTACTTAGGCTGGAAATACCAGAAGATTAGTTTTTTCCAGTGCTGTTTCCCTAATCTTGTTTCTGGACTATGATGGAAAAAGGCACAAAAGAAATACTTTACAGAAAGGCAGAAGAGTCTAGGGGAGAGAATGGACTCTCTGCATATTTTAGAAAAGACTTTATTTTAGACTTAGTTTTATACAAAAGTGAAAAATTATGTCTGAATAAAGTTAGTTGACTCTTTTTCAAAATGTTGAAAGTCACACAAAATCTATTGCCAGTAACCTGTAGGTATCGCCCTGTGGCTAAGCATCTCACGTTATACTGATTCAATATATTTTACTATATGGTAGCTAAGCATGTGTTTATGGCATATTTTTTTGTGAATCAGTTTGCAAGAATGACTTGTGGTGGTTTTGGTGCTGTGTTGCTTGTGTTTTGTTTCCTTTTTTTTTTTTTTTTTTGGCAGGGGGAGGTAGGAAGGTAAGAAAGGACTTGTTTCTGTGGAGAAAGCAGACTAAACCAGAATTACCATATTGGCTACATTTCAATTAGAAGACACAGTACATTATTTACATGTTGTGATGGGTTGACCTTGGTCATCCGCCAGCCACCCATTCAGCAACTTTCCTGCTTTCTCTCATCAAGAAGATGGAAGAGAAAATTATGGAAAGTCTTCTGGCTTGAGATAAAGACAGGTAATTTATCAATTACCATCACAGGCAAAATGGAATTGACTTGCAGAAAGTATCACTACATGTCCATTGGGTGTAGGTGGCCAAGTGTTGATGGTGGGGAGCTGTATCTAGCACAGTGTAGCCCTGAAGACCCTCCCCATGCTCCCTCTGCCTTCCCACTTCCAACACCTGGCCTCCCTCATCCAACACACATGCACTGACAAAGTGTCCCCTAGCAGAGACACTGGAAGTATCTTTACACTGGAAGTCCTTGAGCCCAAATTATGTTTTATGGACTTGTTTTTTGAGCTCACAGCCAAGGAGTGGCAAAACCACCTTTGGTCAGCATGATGCCATGTTATTTATTTCACTCTATTGGAGCGTCTGAGGTTTTCTTCCTCTTTTTTAAAATATTCAATCTTTCACTGAAATATGCATGAAAATATGATGGTGAGATGTAACAAATGAACAATGACAAAAGATCAGTTAATGCAAACAACATAGGGCAGGCATAGAAGACAGGGAGGAATGATCAGGCTGGCAAGTTGCATATGGCCATGAAAAATGGAAATATACCATTTAAGTGAAATTAAGGCTTCTTCTCATGTTGTTTCTTTAGACATCACTTCATGTGATTTCTTTCAGCAGCTCAACTGGCTTAAATGTCTACTTCGAACTTTCTGTAACTCCAAACCTGCAGTCTGAAGTTTCCACCAGTGCAATGTAGCCACTAAATCAGATCTTATTTTCTCCAGATGTTGAGCATCTGTCATTCTTAATTAAAGGAACAGGAGTTAGCACTGTGGAAAATCATGTGCTTTTAAAGGCGACTTGCAGTGGGATGGAAAACTGGAATTTTTCCCTCTCTTCTTCGTGATGTGCAAGAAAAGCTAGAAAACTTTCTCCTTTTGAGGTTGAGTTTATTTTATTTAAGTGCTGTGCTTAGAAATATCAGGAATATAAAATCAGGTATTTCCTGGTTTTGGTAGGGGATTCTTTGGAAGCTTCATCTCCACACAGTATTTATTTGTCCTGAGGTATGGCTGAGCAGGGATCAGTGCTGCACTGTGCACATGTGATTTGTACAACATCTGGCACAATCTTTATTTGCTCTTAAAAGCTCTGTGGGTTTTAAATCTTAAACAAAGGAGTGTTTTCTCACAAGTTTTTTTTAGGTAGAGCTGTTGAATTAGTGTGTTTGATTTAAGAAAAGGAAATAAAATTCCTTCTCCATTTCATCAGTGTGGGAAGAAAATATTTTGGCTTGGCCTTACATGGTTAACCTGGGAAACATTCAGTATATCATTGTTTATGATTAAAATACGTTTTGTAGAAATGTTTTTAGAATTGTGAGCATAACAGACTTTCAAATATTTGGTTTACATTAGTGAACTTTCTCTAAATAGAAGGTGGTAGTCAAAAATGGAAAAGATACTTTGTTCTTCTTCAGCCTCAATAAAACTAAATACTTTGGACAATATATTTAGATCAGTTGAATATTTCAATTGACCAATTTCCATTACTTTTTTTGATTTTTTTTTTTTTTTGCTGCCATAACAAGATAGATTCTTCTTCTGGTTTTAAAGTTTTCCTAGAAAGCCAAACCAAATTAAACCAAAATGAACTACTGCAAAAAATATGGATTACAACTCTGAATTCTAGAAATAAATAATGAAGGCCCAAAACAAAACATATGAATTAAAAAATTAGCAAATATTCAGGGACCTTTATGAGATTTGTAACAAAGGAGCAAAACCAGAAACAAATTGATTTTGTTTTCATTTGTAGAGTACCTCTGAAGGAAATTTAACGCAAATGTTTAAGTAGGAATCTGTGCTTTGGAGCTTCCTGTGTTTTCCCTTCCACTCTCTTGGTACTTCTGGCTACTCTGAAAGACTTAATTGTGCAGAGACAAGCTATCTTTTTCAGCTGAGTCAGAGGCACCCATAAAATCTGAGCAGTTCAAATCAGATGGGGAAAATGTAAACAGGCTCAATCACACATGAAAGCTTTCTCACAGTGTGCAAATGTAGAATATAATTTGAGAGTTTCAGAAGTGCAAAAACTTGTATTGTTTGCATGGTGAGATCAAGGTTAATAAAAGAGGTGCTGAAGCAGAAAGCTGGCTTCCACAGACACGAGGAGCAGAGCATGAAGGTTTTTTCACTGAACAAGGATTAATCAAGCATCTTTGACAGTTTAAAAAGACACTTCATGCAAGGAAGTGTTAGTATCTTTTCATCTGTAAGGAAAAGATGGTCCACAAAATCACTAAGGCAACTTCCCTGGCCCTGTATGCTCAGCTGCTCTTGATTTCACAGGATAACAAAAGCACAGAAGAAAAGACAGAACTGACTTTTGTAGATAAATATATGGGCTTTTGTTTTACTTTTGCTCAGGTTTAAGAATAGAGTGGAAGGATGTGCTAGATTATTTTGTACTGTGATATTTTAAACAGTGGCCAGAACCTTTAAACAGATTAGTGCAGCACAGAGTTCATTTTCCAAACTTGTTTTTTTATCTTACAGACTGGAAGTCTCTATTAAACTGAATTATTTCACTTTTCTTCTTGCTTTGGTCTGCATGTAATTCTAATGAGAATGAATCCTGATAACTGTAGCATTAGAATGGTGTGGTGAAATTCCAAAACCCAAGGGTTTTTTTGTATATAGCTAATATACTTCCTGCTAACACTGTCAATACCGATCCTTCATTCCTATAAGCATATGTTCTGTAGTTTCTTTTTGATCAACATTTGAGTTGGAAACAATCTGCCTAGATTGTCAGGAGTTCTTTAGATATTGTGAGAGGATATAAAGACCCTTTATCTCTTACTTCTCCTCGATTTGTTTGGGATCCTTTTATCTTAAAGATGTAGGACAAATGCCTGCTTTGTTAAAATAGCTCAGTCTCGATTTTCGTATAACCTATGTTTAAAGAACATTACAGTTTTTCACATATCCTTTCACTTTAAAAAACAAGCAGGCAGGAAAATATTAGGAGTTGTGGCATTCAGCCTAGTTAGGTGTGATTAAACCTCAGACTAATAATGAGTTTTAACATGTTGTGTGTAATTTACAGAAAATAAAATTAAACTCTGATGGATCTTCTTCACACTGAGGTTAAAAAAAACCAAAAAACCCACTGAAAACAAAACCACAGCTTTACTAAGAAAAAAAAATACAGTGTGAGTTGAAAACTACAGCTTTTTTGATTTTCAAGATAAAAAGTAGATCTGAATAGGGAAATTTGCTCTTCCAAGACTCCCTCTTTGTATGAAAGGGAGCGATATTAGAGAGGCTTTAAGGATTTCACATTCACACAGTTGTGAAGCAGCTGGTTCAAGGTACACCACAGTGAAGCACATTGATCATTAGAGAAATGCAGATTAGAGAAATGCACAGATTTTCAAAGAAACTATGAAAATGAAAACATTCTTCTACATTCAAAAGCCTCAAACCTCCCAGCTCTGGGGGTATTGAAGCAAGAAATACTACACAGCAAGGGCTAGGAGACAGTGTGACCAAGGGAATGACGTTAAGGGCGCTGTAGGATTGGATCCCTTGCTTGCACACTTTTCTGGTGAGCTGTCTTTCACAGTCTGCAATCAGGAACTTCCTCTTGGCTTGCTGGAAGTAACACTCTTTTCTATTTTTAACCTTGTTTATTTTTAACAAATTAATTCAATATACCTGACAAATTGTCATTCTTTCTAATTTTCCTTGAGTTAACATAAGGCAATGTTGTAGACAAAGGCTTTTACTTTTTGAGATCCAGGCATACTTGGGGGCCTGCTAGAAGGGATTTGAGATCTGGTGATGTCAGCTGTCAGGAGGTAGGGGGCAAACATGCCCTCTCAGGAGTTCCCTGTGTCCTTAGAAAGGAGGCCTGAAGTGATGGGAGAACCTGTGGCTTCAGAAGCAACATATTCCTGGGCAGATGGTGTACTTAAACAGGAACACTTAAAAATAATGGTGGCAGCTTGAATTTTCCTTCATCTCTTGTGCCTTTTAGCAAGTCACTGAAGTTATAAAGGTGATCATTATTTAAGGATGTGTGCTCTCCTTAAGCACGCAGGTTTTCTTGTGCAGAACTGACTGAAAGTCAGGATGTTTTGGTTTCTTCCAGAAGCTGTGAGGTTGTAGTCATTTATGGAACAAAACCATAGAATTGGTATCATTTTCTTCAGTGAAGAAGTTCCAAGAAGTTAATGAGAGATAAGTCTTCTGCATTATTGACAAAGCAGAATTGTGCCTTGTTGGTCCATTCTGAGCCAACTGTCTCTGACTTGGTGTCTCCAGTACATTGCAGCTTTCCAGAGGACAGGAAAGCTTCTCTGCAGTGGGCAACACGTGAAATGAGCCAGTGGGGGGTGAAAGTTTCATCCCAACTCCCTGATTAGATATTGGTAGACTTAATTGAGTATGGAGCTTTAATACAGCTCACACAATTGGTAGAAGACTATTTTTGCATGAGCTGCATCCTACTAAAACTTGGTATGAATTTTGCTTCAGGAATGCATTGCATTCTCAGACTAATCATGTAATGTTTCTTGAGAATACTTCTTTTCTCATAATTTTCTAAACCAACAGGGGACTTGAACAAAAAGCCTTTAATCACTAGCTATGTCTATATAGTTTAAAGGAACCTGTAATAGACAGTTTGAAACCATATTATGCAATGTTGTATAAATCAATGCTGGACACACTTATGAAATTTTAATCTAAAACCAATATTTGCTTAAACAGACCTCATGCTGATATCTTTTTAAGTACTTTTCTTTGCAGCTCTTGTAATACTTAAAAGACAGGGTGAAAAATTCGTTTGATTTTGAAGAAAATATCATAAGAATGTACCTTTTGTACAAGGAAATAAACAGCTAAATCAGAGGAATAAGTAACTGAGCTATTCTACATAGATGAATGTAATCAGTTGATATCATTAAAAGTCAAGTTAAAGTATTGGAGAGAGAGATACAATATAATTTCATGTCAAGAAATGGTTGCACAAACTGTCCATTAACTGCCTATAGGAATGCATTAACATTTTTCAGTTTAACCTGCATAACCTTGATATCAAGACAGAAACAGTTAATTCCACTTCTCTGCCCTTTTTTATTAAAAAGACAAGTGAACATGAACACAGAATACTCTAGTAATTTTGCATACCCTAAAAAGGTGCCTTTTTCTCAATGAATGTAGGAATCCTGATCTTAGTACCTATTATTTGTGTACCTATATAGTTTTATCCACTTCAGGGATAAAGGCTCACTCACTTCTTGTGAGCCTGCACTTAATCATGTAGAAAATTAGGAGTAATTTTTATTCCTTCTGAGGACCACAACCTTGAGTGTAATAAAGGAAATAATCGTCCTTTAGTTTTTTGTTAAGAACACAGGTTATATCCATTCTTTTTGATGACAGCATCCAAGGCCAAAGACAGAGAAGTAAAATCATACAAATGAAACTGCATCTGTCTTATTTACAGTAGAAATATAACTTTTTTTTTTATGAGCATATTCTCCCTTTGACCAGGGGAAGCCTAAAAGATTTTTTCAGTTTCTTGTTCTTGACAATTATTTTGGGGATGGGTCCTAGCTACCTTTACTCGCTCTTAAAGGAACTCTGCCTTGATAAAACATGCAAAGATCAGTCTTGAAATTCAAAACCTAAACAGTTGAAAATAATCAGGGTATATTGACTTGTGGCAGGTGCTTTCCCATCACTGCTCTCACAGTAGACTCCTGCTCTTACATCATCTTGCCAGTGAAAATTTACCCTTCTTGCCCATTTGTTCCTCCCCTGGGTGCTGGATTCAATGGAAATTTAAAAAATAAGTCTTCATTAGCAATTCTGCAAGAGCCTTTGATCAGATGGCTCATTTAGGGGAAGAAAGGAAGAGTGGAAGGAGAAGGCCACATGGTTATTTCTCCTTGTTACTGCTGGCTGTTCTCTCCAGCCTTCCTGTTTCCGATGCTGACATGTCAAAAAACTCTAGAGATGTCAGAGTTTTTAAAATGAATTCACAGTTTCACTTCTCATGTGTGCCTTGATTCTTTAGAAAATAACAAACTCTCCACACTTCAATCTCTATCTAATTTTTGCTGGATGCAGTGTGCATGCATTTCTCCTTATGAGAAAGTCTAAATGGCTGATAGTTGTTAGTTCCTGTTATGCAAATATCTACTCAGCTATTACAGTTATGTGGGAATGTGCACATGAGTGTTGGTAGAGAGACAAGCTCTGACAGAGACAATGACTCTGTCACCATCTCAGTCTCTCCTGTGTGTGGTTTGGGTTAGCAATAGCTGCCTACCTGAAAGGGATGATTTCAGTTTTTCTTATTTCTGAGGTGAAATCTTCACTTTGATCTATAGCTTTTCTTACTGAAAAAGGACCAGAGTGACTAAAGGAAGTGAGAAAGCTCTGGTTTCTGCCACTGGAGGTTCACAGCAAGAGACCTCACACGACCATCCTATAAAACTGTTCCTATAAAACTGTAGAGGATCTGTTTGCTAACAGCTGCTAGGAGTGGAGTGTGGAAGGCACTGAACCTCCCTCAAGCTGCCCAGCAAGGGCTCAAGCACTGCTTTTGCCACAGATCCATGCTAGATTACATTACATCCTATGCAGTGCTAGAGAATGTTCTGGATTCTTGGAAGAGCTGGGAACAAAGTTGTCTGACAGCCACCATTGCCTATTTTCTGTCTTTTGGTGCTTTGGATCAAAGCAATGAAGTCCGGACTAAGGAAGGCAACTTCTGCTTCCAGAACACTGACAAAATATTGGAAAAGAGAAACAAATTGTAATAGTCCATTATTATCCTCCTTTTCCCCACCTCACCATTTTCCTTCACTTTTCAGCAATGGCCGTGGGCTACTCCTTCTGAAATTTCTGTGAATGGCTTATGAGCCTTCTTTTTCCTGTGCATGTTGTAAAAACATCCACCCCGTATTGTATCTAGCATTGCACACAGACACTTTTCTCTCTTCTCTTCTCTTCTCTTCTCTTCTCTTCTCTTCTCTTCTCTTCTCTTCTCTTCTCTTCTCTTCTCTTCTCTTCTCTTCTCTTCTCTTCTCTTCTCTTCTCTTCTCTTCTCTTCTCTTCTCTTCTCTTCTCTTCTCTTCTCTTCTCTTCTCTTCTCTTCTCTTCTCTTCTCTTCTCTTCTCTTCTCTTCTCTTCTCTTCTCTTCTCTTCTCTTCTCTTCTCTTCTCTTCTCTTCTCTTCTCTTCTCTTCTCTTCTCTTCTCTTCTCTTCTCTTCTCTTCTCTTCTCTTCTCTTCTCTTCTCTTCTCTTCTCTTCTCTTCTCTTCTCTTCTCTTCTCTTCTCTTCTCTTCTCTTCTCTTCTCTTCTCTTCTCTTCTCTTCTCTTCTCTTCTCTTCTCTTCTCTTCTCTTCTCTTCTCTTCTCTTCTCTTCTCTTCTCTTCTCTTCTCTTCTCTTCTCTTCTCTTCTCTTCTCTTCTCTTCTCTTCTCTTCTCTTCTCTTCTCTTCTCTTCTCTTCTCTTCTCTTCTCTTCTCTTCTCTTCTCTTCTCTTCTCTTCTCTTCTCTTCTCTTCTCTTCTCTTCTCTTCTCTTCTCTTCTCTTCTCTTCTCTTCTCTTCTCTTCTCTTCTCTTCTCTTCTCTTCTCTTCTCTTCTCTTCTCTTCTCTTCTCTTCTCTTCTCTTCTCTTCTCTTCTCTCCTCTCCTCTCCTCTCCTCTCCGTCCAGTTTTACAACAGCAAGCAGTGTAATCTTATTTCTATTGTAGTGTCTCCAATTCAAAAAGCTGTCTGCTCTTTGACAAGTCAGGTTTTGTATGCAAACCATCCTGGCCAGAGATTTTCAGCCTGAATCTAGCTAACAAAGCATAAAAGAGACAAGGCTCATATATTCATAGAATTCCCACACTGCTCATATAAAATACAAATTACAGATATGACAGATTAACTTTATCCTGTTACATCAATTGGAGATGTAGAAAAACTTTGCCACTGGCCACATGACTTGTATGTTTGATCCTTTCTCCAATTCAGCAGCTCTGTTTTTCATTTGGATAGTCTCTGCCCTGCAGAGCATACGGTTTACTACACCATTGTGCTCTTCAGTCACAAACATAACCATCTCAAAGTTTACTAATAACCTCCAGTGACTTTGCATTGGAGGAAGGAGCTTATCTTAGAGCATCTTAGAAATTACTGCAGACCCAGCAGCCTTTACCTTTACAGGAAGGCAGGAAGTGGGAGAGGTGCCTCAGCATCAAAATCTGTGACTTACCCCAAGGTTAATGCTTCTCCTGTTTGGAGTCCCCTGCAGCTTCAGGCTTCACCATTTCGTAGGAGATGGAGTGAAAAATGCGGACATCCTGAAGACAGCAAAGTCTGTAGGGGTCTTCCAGGAGGAGAGGCATACAAAAAGCTTCTGAGCTGAACATGGAAGGTAAGGCTGGACCTACCAGAATAACGAAAATACTAGATACAACACTACAGTGTAATGACTTTTTGCATTTGAGTAAATGAAAATCTGAAGATATACAAACACAGACAAGCCTACCATATGTGCTAAATTAAGTCAATATTACGTATAAATACATGAGTATACATTTATATTTAGGTATGTGAAAATAAATAATATTATTACTGTTATGTACTGTGTCTCCAAAAATCCTCCTTCTTTCCTTCATTTGCTAATATAAACACCCACAAAATGTTTTTTGCTGAATGTTTTAATACTATTTGGAATGCTAAAATTCTAGCTAAGAAAAATAAGAGGGTATTGGCTTTTTAACACCATAACACTGGAATACTACAATGTGTGAACTTTTTTCCCAGACGACTCAAGCTTCCTCAAAGCAGAGCACCTCCCCTTGTGCTGCTTTTCTCAAGTTATACTTAAAATGACCCATAAGCAGAGTGAGACTGGATGAACATCTCTTTCTTCCACAGCCCTGTGAATTTTTAATGCCTGGCATTAAGGTGAAAATCATCATTTCTCTCTGCCTGCTGGGCGATGGGCCATCAATTAAATTCTCTTTTGTCCACATGTAAAATAGCTAATGGTTGCAGCTTCTTTCCATAATAGAGCCATTAGTGGTAATCTGCCCCTCTCTGCCAACTGATTTACTCAGATGGGTATAGATGAATTGGCAGTAATGTGCTGTATAAACCTGGCTCTGTAGATGTCCTGAAAGCACCAAAGGTCTCTCAGTTTGATACTTTGCTGCACTGTATGGCTGTTTGATATGTAACATAATCATATGCTCGTGTGGTTGTAGTTGAATATTTTGAATGCGGTTGTGTATTCCAAGATTTTAGTTTACACAAATCTGATTCATGATCTTACATAAGGTACATATGAAATATCTTCAATTTGGTAATGTGAATCTTACTCACATTGATTATATTCAGTGCTGGTGTTCAAAGCTCTAAATTTTCTTCACTGTTTGCTAGCTTACCAATACAGAGGATAACTGTTAAGGAATTTGAAACCCTTTAAATATATGCCCATTTGACTGTGTAACAACTAATATTTTACTTTTTATTTAAAAGTTTTCCTCTCTGAAGAATTCTACCTTTTTCTTGGGAGGTGGGGAACTCTGCAGGGGGGGCATTGTGTTCCATGGTACCGGTAAAGGAAGAAAGGAAAGCAAAGTAGAGACATCTTGTGAACAGTGATAAATGTTTCAGTCATGCGCTTGCCCACATCAGTGTGCAGTGGCTGAATAATCAGTAAGATAAACCATCATTTTCTTTGTATTTGCTATTTGACAAGTTTAACAAGCTAAGTAACTTATTCGGTTAAAAATGGCAATGATCCAGGGGAATGTGTTTTTATTTCTTATTTTCCCTGGGTTGAAAGCCAATAATGTATATGCAGCTGTTTCGAGATTTATCATTACTTGAACATATAGGAAGACTACAGCAATACGGAAAAACTCTGCAATGGTTAGGAAAACTGGAGAGAGCATTTATAAGTGAAATTGCCAAAAGAATCATAGAATCATATTGCAGAATCATAGAATGGCTTGGTTTGGAAGGGACCGTAAAGATCATCTAGTTACAATTCCTGTGACACAGGCAGGGACACCTTCCCCTAGCCCAGGTTGCTCAGAGCCCTATCCAACCTGGTCTTGAAGACTTTCAGGGTTGGAGCCCCCGCAGTTTCTCTGGGCAACCTGTTCTAGTGCTTAACCATCCTCTCAGTAAAGTATTCCTTCCTAATATCTAATCTAAACCTACTCAATTTGAAACTATACCTATTTGTTCTGTCACTACATGCTCTTGTAAAAAGTTTCTGTCTATCTTGTAGTCTTTCTTCAGGTACTGACAGGTCACAATTAGGTCACCCTGAACACTTCCTTTCTCCAGGCTGAACCCCAGTTCTCTCAGCCTTCCCTCATGGGAGTTCCATCCCTCTAAGCATCTTGGTGTCCCTCCTCTGTATTCCATCAAGTGGGCCCATGCCCTTCTTATACTGGGGATTCCAGAACTGGATGCAGTACTTTAGACGGGGTCTCACAAGACTGGAAAAGACCTGCTGCCCGCACTTCTTTTAGTGCAACACAGGATACAGTTGGATTTCAGGGATGAAAATGGATGTGGCTGGCTCATATCCAGCTTCTCATCCACCAGCACATCCCCAGCCTGTTTTGATGCCAGGGGTTGCCCTAACCAGGTGCAGCACCTTGCACTTGGTCTTGTTAAACCTCATGAGATTCCCATTTCTCCAGTCCCTCTCATTTCTCAAGCCCCTCTACATGGCATCCTGACTTTCGGTTGTGTCAGCCACATTGAATTTAGCATAATCTGCAAATTTGCTGAGGGTGCACTTGATCCCTTCATCTCTGTCACTAATGAAGATATTAAATAATACTGGTCTCAATATGGACTTCTGAGGAAGACCAATTTTCCCTGATGACCATCAAGAATCTGGGCCATTGACCACTATCCACTGGGTGTGATCATCCAATCTGCTTCTTATCCATCTAACAGTCCACCCATCAAATCTCTCTCCCTCCAATTTAGAGAGAAAGATGTTGGGCGGAAGACTGTGTCAGAGGCTTTACAGAAGTCCAGATAAATGGCATCTGTAGTCCTTCCCTTGTCTGCTGATGCAGTCACTTTTAAAAAGGACTTTAAAAAGAGGAGATACCTTTCTTGAACCACTAAACTGTTCAATAATTAAAATATATGATCTATGAAGAGAGCACTTCTGGCCTGAAAGTAATTCACATAAAAGGCCAGTGTTTACTCCAGGATATAAATGAAATATTTGAAGCTGCTTCCCTTTTCAATAATATGAGGGAGGAATTTTAAAAAATGGGCAGAAGCGATACTGGAGAGATGTTTCAAAAGCTATTGTCAGTAGTCCCACTCTACTCTCATTTAAGTCTAAAGCAGAATTCCAAGGAGCTGATGCCAAAATGAAGTTAGACCAATACTGAATGCTCTTGAAATTTCCATAGTCCTGTATGTTTATGTGTAAGCATTTACATTAATGTTATGTATGTATACATTGCAATTAATGTATCTGTGTCCAATAAACAGATACACACTTTCTTACTCTCTGCTTGCTTTTCTTGTCTGGCACAATCTCTGCAGATTGTTTCCAATTTGGGTCATTTCTGTCCTCCTGCCAGTTTTCCAGTCCAGTGTGATCCAAATTAAATAATCTTCTATTGTGCCTTTCCTGATGAATGTCAGATTAATCTTAGCAGAATGTGGGACTTTGCCTGACAAGATGATTACTGCAATATTTAAACAACCCTTAGGGCCTTAATTCACTAAAAATTTATGGTCGTCCCTATATATATAGGAGTGAGTGCTGAATATATGTGAGTGCTCTTTCTGCCTTCTGCATGCCCAGGTGCACCCTGCTGTGAACTGCATTGTCAACTGGAACTTGGTGACATGTACTCTCTCTCTTTTGCTGCACAACAGTGTCCTTTAGATAGAGTCTGGGAAGGGCTTTAAAGTGCTCCCCCTCCCTGCTCCCCAAACCCCAAGAAGAAATCTCATCTGAAAGAAAAAGACAAAAATGCTGATGGCAGTCAGTGAGAACTAGGTAAGGGAGATCCTCTTTTATTTGCATTTAAGTAGAGCAGCCATGATCTGCATTGTGGTGACTGTCCCCACCAGTCACTTGGACCAAGAGAGGTGCACAGCCTTTGCTCACTTCTGGAGCCAGCTGTGAGTGTGGGCTCAGAAGTTGCTGGGGCCAGCCAAGGAAAATCCTCACTGGAAAGCCCAGTCCACAGTGCAGACACCAGATGAAGTGGCCAGAATAGAATCTGAGAAGTTTAAAAGGAATTTAAAAATGAAGCCAACATTTAATGAGGCTTGGGAAGAAACTTCCCCTAAGGCCCTGTTATTGAATAGCTGCTGGCTGTAGGCATTTTTTTTTGTTCTCTTTTAGAGCAGCTGGTAGTGACCACTGCTGGAGATGGAAAAGCTGACAGGGTTAGACATGCCAATGTCTGTCTCAAGGTTTATTCTAATAGAGTACAGATTCTTAGCAAAGGATGCAGTATGATGAGGACAGCTTTTCAATGTATGAGTGAAGGAAGTATCCCACCTTCCCTCTCACATTTGTGTCCAGCCTGTGTCACATTTGTGTCCCAGGATACAGGCTTATGTTTCACTTGCACAGTGTGCCTTCAACTGTCTGCTGTTTGTAGCATAAAGCAACTGGTAGTGTTCAGTGGCTCTCTGCACCAGTAGCTCCGTCTTGAGGGACTGAAATTGATGTAATTTATCATGGCAGGTGAATATGCAAGCTGTGCCTCTTGCCCCATCGCACAATGTAGCAGAAGAAGCAAAAGAAGCAATAGACAACGAGTCAGAAATAGCTCTTTTTTTTTTATCCTCCAGCTTTCTGAAGCAGCAACACTGTGTGTCTGCATGGTTGGAATATCTAGGTACAGTAGCTCCTCTTAATGGAGCTGTGTACCACCACACACTGTCAGGAGCTGTTGGGGTTTTATTACTGAACCATTCACTGTGCATCTATTTTGCCAGAAGTGGTAATGAAGACTGCATTTTGTTTTGTGACATTTTTTCCAATTGAAAAATTTCTTTCTCTGTGTTTATACTTTGTCTTGATATTTTTGTACTGTCGCTTAATACTGAAGTACGCTTTGATCTGTTTTTTAATAGACTTATCCCAAGCAGGACTGAGCAAATGGATGGGACTGTCATTCCCTGGATCAGTATGTTTTTTCCCTCCTTGCTTACTGTTCCCTAATCATTCTGTATTACCCTGGCTTGGTAGATTCATTAAAAATCATAGCTTCAAGCCTTTTGAATACATGTTCCTCCAGAATTTTAGGATGAAGATTACCAGTCACTTTGACTTGACTGCAGTGAGCTCCTTGAGTTTTGGTTCCACCTCAGCTGTGTTACTTTGTGTTTCCACAGACTTGTTCTGATTAACCTCCTTGCCTGTGCCTCCACTTCCAGCATCATTTTGCTAATCCATGCCAGAAAGACAGGAAACATGGACGTGAGTCATACCCACAGGGGGTATCCAAGGGATACATAATCCTATTCCCACTTTGAAGGATCCCTCAGCATGAATATTGCAATTTGAGTTCAAATATGCTGCTGCTGCTATTTGTAGGAGAGAGATTCTGCAGGACTGGGGGGAAAAGACAGGGAGTGGCATAGTTTTGTCTGGGCAGGGACCTGTTCCAACCATTTCTAGAATTTGTCCCGATTAGCCGGGCTCCTCACAGGTGCTGGCTCCACGTTGTCCCCAGGGCGGCTGGTGGGAACTGCAGCTGCTCTGCACCTCTGCAGCCCAGGCTGCTCGTGTCTGGGACTAATCAGAAGTGCTTCAACCATGAAAAGGGTTGTGACTTTGAGAATATTTTACATATCCCTATTAAGAAACATCAAAATAACCATAATCCCTTTGCTAACGTTAAGTCTTAACACAATCCTTTACTTGGCTCTGTATCTGTGGGCAGGCATACACACGTTAACAGGGCTAATGAGCAGAACAGCCAAAAAAACAAAATAAGCAAAATAAATACAATAAAATAAAATGAACTGAAGTGAAATTAAATTAAATTAACTTAACTGAAATAGAATAAAATAAAATACATAACAAAATAAAATAAACACCTCCTACTCCCAACAGTGTAGTCTTATCACAGTTGGACTGTATTTTTCTTCTGCTGATTTCAGTTTTATTTTAGATTCTGCACATCACAGCCATACTAAATATCCCCTTAGACAAGACACAAAGCTGCTGAGTAAGACCCCTGCAAATCAGGGATGCTTTTTCATAAGACCAACATGCATAATTTATATCTGCATACAATTAGCCTGTTTACATTTATACATCTTCTGTTTCCTTTTATGTGAAATATTCCACGGGATACTTGGTAATGCATTCAAAGTAGCCTGGTTTTTTTCATTTTTTTTTTTTTTTAAAGGCTGCAGGACTAAACAATTTATAAAACCTCACACCTAATGAATACTTTATATTAATACAAAAGTGTTTTCTTGCTAGGTAGCAATGGCTTTACATTAAAAATAGTCCTATCTTTTCCCAGTTTAGAAGTTCTCTCAAGCAATAGTCTATAAATTCTTGACACATTTTAAAAATGTGTTTAAATTGTGGGTTTTGTGAATGCATTCAGTGTCAGAGTCATAATCATCCCTGCAGAATGGATACAGCAGAACAAAGCCCTTCCATCACCCCTGATCTGAATAGCCACTCCTTTAAGACTTCAAGGTCCTTTAGGGGGTTTGGATTTGCTTCACCAGGCATACTGAGGTTTTCTTTAATCCTTTAATGCCCACTGTGTGGTGTCTCTTGGCCCAAATGGCATGGCAAAGCTGCGTGTGCACAAGAGATGGTAATAAAGGGGCTTGGTGTGATTGTAGGATCATAGAATCATTTAGGTTGGAAAAGACCTCTAAGATCATGGAGTCCAACCATTAACCTGGCACCCAAATCCACCACTAAACCATGTCCCTAAGGGCCACATCTACACATCTTTTAAATACTTCCAAGGATGGTGGCTCCACCACTTACCTGGGCAGCCTGCTCCAAAGCTTGAAAAAAAAAATTCCTAATATCAAATCTAAACCTCCCCTAGCATAACTTAAGGCCATTTCCTTTTGTCTTATCACCTGTTATTTGGAAGTAGAGATCTGACCCCCCACCTGGCTACAATTTCTTTTCAGGGAGTTGTAGAAAGTGATAAGGTCTCCCCTGAACCTCCTTTTCTCCAGGCTAAACACCCCCAGCTCTCTCAGCTGCTCCTCATAGGACTTGTGCTCCAAACTCTTCTCTCTGCATGAGAAATGCAGCAAGCTGGTGAATGCAGTGGTGGAGCACGACTGTGCTGCACAGCAGCTGAGAAGATGGGAGAGGGCTCACACTGGGGCTGTTTGCAGCAGGTTACAGACAGCAACTCAAGGTGTGTGAGGATAACGAGCAATCTTTGGGGCAGGGGCAACTGGTCTGAAGAGGAAGTGGCATGGAGAAGGTCACCTCAGGGAAGGACAAGTGTCTAGGGGGGAATAAGCAGGGACAGAGACTGGGAGAGGTACTTGAGAAAGAAGGCTAAGATTTTGAAAAAAACCTGTTTCTTGCTGAAGGGAAAGAAATCCTATTGTTGTCTGGGCAGGAAGGATCATGTGCATTCTATATGGATAATATTTAATAATGAAGACATACAAATTAAATCCGTTTGCAAACAACACATTACTAGCTCTGTACTAATGTACTTAAAATTGAGGAGTTTTCTGCTATTGTAAAAGCACTGTCAGAGGTATAGCAGAGATGGTCTGTGTTTGCAAGCATGTCAAGCTAAGAGCAATGGAGTTTTGGGCTCCCACCACTATCCAGGCACGTGCCATTCTGCAGCTTCTGCCATGCAATGATGAGTTAGGTCAGTAGTGTTTTAATTACTAGCTACTGAACTTTGGATTTGAATGGCTGGGCACAGACTGGCACGTCATCCCTCAGCACACACTGTCACTTCTCCTGGGACATTTGTTCTTTGGAGCAGATTTCCTATTCATATTCCAATCCCTGTCTTCCCCCTGTATTTTTTTCCCACTTATCCCCTGAGAACAGGGTAGCTATTTTCTGTCCATGAGTCAATGGTGAGAATGGTGAAGATTTTGGTACAGGATGATCCAACAGCAGAGGAATTACTGGTATTACTTTGCACTCACTCAGCACCAATTCTCCAAAGAGGTGTTATTGTAACATAAAACACAGCTGGAACATAAACCATTGATCCTTATGAGTTTTTTTTGTTCAATCAATATTTCTTTATAGGGAAACTTCACTCAGGATGCAATAAAGAGGTACATCATAACTGCTATGTGCCACAGGACACAAGGGATCATTTTAAACGCTCTGAGTCCTGCTGGTATTGAAAGGGGACTGCAGTGCCACAGGAAGCCAGAAGATGATACATTTGGAGACTGGGCTCTGCAGCCTGTGATGCTGGAGGTGAGAACCAGTACGTCTCAGACAGCTCCCTAGGGCACAACCCTTGAATCTGCCAGTGACTGTAGCTCTTGACCTCTCCTGTGCCTTAGACTCCAGGAAATTATTTCTCTGTTATATTTTTACTCAGTGGCTTTGAGACTCACAGCTTCTGGCTGGGGAACAGGATGACTAAACACTGACCAGGACAAGTCCCAGTTCTCTAGATTCTTATAAAGCCTGGAGGACTGAAAATGGGCAGGGAAGAAACATCCAAAAAAATCACTTACACAGAAACAAGTCGCCTTGCATAACAAGACAATTAAAACATCCATACCAGCAGTGCATTTTTATAAATGAGTTCTGTCAGGAGCTGAGGAAGAGCTCCGAGTCACCCCACAAGGCAATAAGGAAAAAGTGTCAGATAGCAATTAGTGTTCATACAACCAGGCAGATGGGTTGTCCTTTGCAGCTCAGATGTGGAAGGGGCTTTTGTGGTTTTTTTTTTTGAGACTGCAAAGCACTGAACAGCTTTTGTTATAATAGGACTTGTCTGTCAGATACTGAAATAGACCAAGATAAGTTCATATGCTCACAATTCTATGTTTGATGCTAAATAGAGGATTACTGTTCAAATAAATGGAGGAAAATGTGAAGAAAAGAAATCCCAGGACAAGTTCCCAGGCAGAGAGGCCCTGCATAGATATCTTGCCATAATAGCAGCCTGGGCAATCACCAACCATATGAAGTTTGACAAAGACATGGGCCAGATTCTGCTCCTGGGACAGGGACAACCCTGGATGTAGGTACAGACTGGGGAATGAGAGACTGGAGTGCAGCACCATGGAAAGACTCGGGGATCCTGGTTGATGGCAAGCTGTACATGAGCCAGCAGTGCCCAGGCAGCCAGGAGGGCCAACTCTGTCCTGGGGGGCACCAGGCACAGCATCATCAGCCAGGCAAGGGAGGGGATTGTCTCGCTCTGTTCTACACTGGGGCGGGCTCACCTCCAGTGCTGGGGGCAGTTCTGGGTGCCACAATATAAGGAAGATATAAAGCTATTTGAGTGTGTCCAGAGGAGGGTGAACAAGATGGTGAAGGGTCTAGAAGGGAAACCATATGGCCTGCAGTGGTCACTTGACTTGTTCAGCCTGGAGAGCAGGAGACCAAGGGGAGACCTTCTTGCAGTCTACAACTTCCTCGTGAGGGGAAACAAAGGAGCAGGAACTGATCTCTCTCTGGTGGCAGGACCTGAGGGAATGGCCTGAAGTTGTGTCAGGGGAGGTTTACATTGGATATTGGGAAGAAGTTCTTCACCCAGAAGGTGGTTCGGTGTTGTATTGCACAGAAACAGGCTCCCCAGAGAAACGGGCATGGCACCAAGCCTGCCAGAGCCCAAGTAATATTTTGGTAAGCTCTCTCTGGCACATAATGTGGTTCTTGGGGTTGTTCTATGTAGAGGCAGGAGGAGGCCTTGATGATCCTTAAAGGTCCCTTCCAAATGAGGATATTCTATGAATTTAAGTTAACCTTTGGTCTGATTGTTTAGCTTGCTGTTGTTTTGCAATCATTCCTTTTATTGTTTCACTTTTATTTTTAGGAAAATGTTCCTATTCCTTGCCATTAACCTCTGCTGTTCATTGTGAAGTTAGTAATGACCAGTTAATGTTTTTGAAACTGACCTGAAATTTGGTTCATTGGTGCGGCCCAAAGACCCAAAGATCCTGGTCAATATGTGAGCATCATTACTCTGCCATTTATCATTTTCTGCAAGCCAGTGACCAACTGGCCATAGGACAAGCAGTCCTGTCTCAAGTAGCCCAAAGATTTAGTTAAATCTCAACAACATACACAAACATATGGGAAGAGAGAGAAAGATATTAGAGACATCAAAGCTGGAAACAGGATCTGATAGTTTAAGAGCACTTCATTTTTTAAAGATCAATAGAGATGCCCTGCGAAGAAGGAAGGGTTATGTACAGGACTAAGTGTCTCTGTATTGACTCATTTCCAGTTACCTTTGGAGGGTAGGGCTGTGGTAACCTTTGCTTCTTCTGATTTTCCTCTCTGTGTGTGACAGAAGAAAAGATACCTCTTGTGCTCTCTCTTTCCCCCTGACCCCATCCCATTGCAGCCCTAGAGTGCTGAGCAGTTAGATCACTTTGTGGATGAGGAAGGAATCCTCGCAGACTGACTAAAATCACTTGAAAATAGATTGAGAAGAACCGCACATCTCACTCTGTTTTGGCAGAGAAGGAAATTATCAGATGTCCTGTTACAAAAGCTATAAAGAAACTGATAAAGAACCTTGTGAGTTTTTGAGCACACTCCTGTGAGTTAAGGGTCAGCTGGCCTTTAAGTACCAGGGTTTGTCCACCCTATTTTCATCTGCTTTCTCTCTAGCTGTTCTTGCTTTAGTTAGATGGGCTGTGGGAAAGAGAAAAACTATTGAGCCAAGCAGAAATGGTGCTCGACTTCACAGATCAGAAAGACGTCAATACTAAAATAATTTTTTAACTCACCAAATTATGCAATGGAAGTGCTGCTGATTTCAGAGAGGTGTAAGAATGCATGAGGCACGTGCTATGTGCACATGTGTGTATGAGACTTATACACACATATATAGCACACATGCACACATTCACAGACAAAAAATATCACAGTGATGTCCAATGGGATGATGGTATTTTTTCATACAATTCCAGATAAAAGGATTGCTTTTTTGATCTACTATGTTGACTGTGAACAGAAAACAAGATGGAAGCGTAGGCAGAGGTATGAGGTGGGCAGAAAGTGTGAGAGAGTTCAGCACTGTATCATTTAGTGCAAAAATGCTTTGGCAGAGCACATAGGTGTAAAAATATGAAGATATAAAAAGAGGGAATTCAATTTCTTCCATTTTAAGCCTTTATTTTACTAAAAAGGTGAAAAGTTCTTAAAACATCAAAGAGAAAGCTTTATGGATTGTTTGAGCTGTGAAAAACTCTGTTTGGTTCACACAAGCATTGATGATTTTCTCACTTTCTATTGATATGTTATGCATGGAGTTATCACACCAGTGATATTTCACAGTGCTTCTTAGACCCCTGAAAGGTCATGGGATCAGTTGCCAACAAAGTTCTGCTACAAATGCTGATCAGACCTACAGTATTCAGCGCTAGATAAGGTATGCCTGAGCATTTTTCACTTTGAAGTTCACTGCAAAGTTTAGGAACACACCAAGCTATTTGTTATTGAGCACACTAAAACAGAACAAAGGGATCTTGTTAAAAATGAAGATGCTCCTCATATCTATCCAGCATGTTATGGGGCACCAGGTGGAAGTATTAGAAAATGATAGGCCTCCTGAGTAATTCGAGAATAAGGGATTTGTTACACTGTCAAAGGATAAAGATCTTCTGGTCTCTCTGATTCAAATCCATTCCTCATACCTTAATACTCAACAATGAAAAATAAGGTATTTGCACAAAGAATACTGTAAGTCATAGAATCATTTAGGTTGGAAAAGATCTCTAAGATCATTGAGCCTACCATTTACTGAGCTACATGAATGGAAGTCATCAGTAAGTGTGTAAAATACTGGATTAATCACACAAAAACAAAAAGAAAGATTCTAAGAAAACACATATATAACCTGGAATAAAAAAATCAGCATAAGGAATGGCCACTGAGTGAAAAGTAGTCAAATGAGTTTTTGTTTCCAGCCCGGATAAATGGCTGGCAATTTGATAGAGATGCTGCAAACATGACTTTCTGGCCATGCTGGGTAAGCTGAGAGGCCCGTTCTCCTGATTTATTTTCTCAGTCACTTTCTAGGTTTGAATCTGCTGCCCTCTCTATGCATGCCTCCTGGGGTGGTGGAGAGCCACCACCAGGAAGAGTTATTGCCTTCTCAGCCACCAGAGATCAAAGAGTCTACAGGCACTGCAGTGTACGATACCTCTCGAGCGACTACTCAAATTTAGGACTTAGTTTTGTTAATGCTCCAAGGTGTCTATTTTGCAGACAGATGAGGTATAAAGGTCATGATTTTTAGTCATCCTGGACAATGCTGTCTTTGTTTGCAGGTTATGTGAAAACTGGATGGGAAGATCTGAAATAACCTGAAACACCCCTATGACAACAGTAGTGAGAAAGTTAATTTAGTGATGCATTGAGCATCTTCATATTCTGACAGGCAGTGATATAGAGAACTAAAACCAAGCCTTTTTGCTTTTATAACTTTACTAGTCCTAATTGTAACCAACAACAAACCTAGGTGGAGAAATCTTTTGTTGGTATATTTTGTATACAACTTTGTTTTAATCTATGCTCTTAGCTCTTCAAATACTGTTCTATTGACTGATCTCATTGCTGGCATTTGGTGATATTTATCTGTATGGATGAGGGGATATTTATCTGCATGGTGGGGTTTCCTGATACATTTAAGAGATGCCTGGCTACTTTGAAATATGCATGATGCAATACATATCAATACAGAAATGAAAAACAAGGTGACTGGGCATGTAAAAAACCATGAAAGGAAGTGTTTAGACAGAATAGATTGTGAAAATCATAATTTTGTATTGAAATATCTTTCTGGAGAGAACTGGGATTTACAGGGCTAAACTGCTGGTGTTTTGGTAAATAAGGATCTGGGCTTTTTATTTACCGCTTTAGTTCAAACAATTTTAATCAGTTCTAAATAATAGCGTAATTTAAAAAAAATCCTGAGTAAGGTGAAAAAACCTTTTTCTTTGGATAAGATCACCACTATCTCCATATATATTTTGTCCACAGGATCTGCTTGTTTTCAACCTCTTCTCTTATCTGGCTCAAAGCCCAGCTTGTGGCCTCCAGTGGTGGCTGTGCACCCCCTCTGCGCCTCGGTGGTCACCTTGCGCATGGTGAGCAAAGCACCTGCTGCTTTTGCAAATGGCCATTTGTT
>VXBC01013380.1:1521233-1577668 GCA_013399945.1 Ploceus nigricollis
AGCCTGTGATGAATTGACTGTAAGCCCCCATTCCCTGTCTCCCTGCGCTGCTGAGGGGGACAAGGTGGAGCTGGGAAGGAAAGAGGGGTGGGAAGAAGGTGTTTTTAAGATTCACTTTAGTTCTCATTACTCTGCTCTTATTTTGTTTGTAACTAATTCAATTAATATCCCCAAGTTCAGTGTGCTTTGCCTGTGATGGTAATCACTGGGTGATCTCTCCCTGTCCTTATCTCAACTCATGAGCCTTTTGCTATATTTTCTCTCCCCTGTCCAGTGGAGAGGAGGTATAGAAAGGCTTTTGGTGGGTGCCTGGTATCCAGCCAGGGTCAACCCACCACAGTGACAGTATTTATAGCATTAGAGAAGTGACTATACACAATTTACTGCTGGTTGTGTTTATTTGTTTGCTTGTTTGTTTTCTCACTTATCAATGATTATAGGTTTGTCTGGTTTTCTACTTGCCAATAACTATGGGTTTTTCTGTTCTAGTCTGGCAGAATTAATTCTGTGTGACAGGTATACTGATATACATAAGCTTGTGTAGATGAGTGCAGGGGTTTTTCAAACAGTCTTTAATTACTCATGACATTGAATTTACAGACCTTGATTCTCAAATAAAGTACTTGAGAAGGAGTTGAGTATATTTTGAATTTGTAGAAGACATATCAGGGCTCCCATTTAAACTGTATATCAAAACAAGGATATGAATACAGTGAGTGTGATCTTCAGCTGAGACATCAGTTTACAAACTGGTTAATTATGTATCTTAAATACATAATTATATCAAGGGAAAATTCTGCTTGTATTTCAAATAACTGGGTATTCTATTGCCACAACTAAAGGAATTTTCCAATTACTTGGAAAAGGTATTTTTTCTTCCTTTTCATTTCAGAGATCAAGTAGAGCATACCCTCCATTTGCTTGCCAGAATTAGAAAGCTAAGTTAAGATGTTTAGATAGAGGGTTTTTTGCTACCTTGCTGTTAAAATCATGTTTTTCAACATTGTAATGCTAGGAAGGAAGAACAAGATTACTAGCTATCATCTCTCATTTCACTGTTTCCTGTTTCATGTCTTATATGGCCTAAAATTTCCATAGATAAATGCAGTTTCTAAGTTAAACACAGATGTGGTGCAGTGCAATTCTGGCAGGTGCTATTGTGTTTGTGCTATAAGAGGTGTTACCTGATCTTGCTTGTCTTTAAAGCTGAGCCAACAAGGGGGCAGATTCGGCTTTCCCTCAAACATGCAGTGATGTAAAAAAGAAATTTTCACCAGCAGGTACTTTTCAGAGGTGAACCAGGTCCACAGTGAAGAGCTTGTTTTCCAGTCCTTCCTGGACTCTCACAAATATCTGCCTGCTGTTCCTTAGGAATTATGCTTTCCTTTGCAATTTTTGAATGTGCTTTGCAGCAGTTTCTGGAGATGCTGATACAAAAGGACAAAGGTTAAGGGTGTTCTAAGAGATATCACACAGAAAATAGGTAAGGAGAGAGAAACTGGCAATATAATGCAGAGATTAAGAAAGAGAGTGTGTTGCAAGAAAGGATGTAAAGATGCATGCAAATAGGAGAATTAAACAGGAAAAAATAAGATAGAAGGCCATGATTGAAAATGGTTAACATGAAAACACAAGGCAGGCAAAAAGGAGCTAAGACAATACTTATTGAAATTTCATTCATCAGAGGAGCAAGAGAAACAAGAATCTAATTTTCATGAGCATCCTAAAGTTCAGCAGGCATAAAATCATACAGTTAAGTTACAGAATACCAACACTTTAAATCATGCATACATACATACAAACAAGATGTTTTTAAAAAATAAATGTAATCTTATTTTAAACAGCTTATGGTTTCCCCCCAGAACCAATTTAGACATTTTGTCTGTAATATCCTGGCATGGTTCCTGTAAAAATGGGAGCAATTTGAGATTCAGCAAGTTGGTTAGCAATTTAACTGAAAAACATCAACCTGGTATAGTCAAATAATATTAAAAGGTTTTACTTAAGCTCAAAAATCACAGAATTCAGGCATGACTAAAGTGATACTACTTAACCCCCTCCACTCTGTTGAAGGATTATAGCAGCTATTCATTGTTTGAAATCTCTTTTAACGCTTAAATCCAGCAGATTAAAGATAGGATTTTGAGAACTGAGTACTAGGTGAGGAGATTGTGAGAAGAATAATGATAAAAGGAGCCATTGTCATCAAATTATTTTAATTTGATAGTTATATTTATAGTTGTGGGGGATAATGCGTAGGAGCCAGAAATATTTTTAAATCCTGCTTCACTTCTCGTCTGTAATTTTTTTCTTTTTGAGTGTTATGTCTGTTGTGCCTGTATGAAAGTTGCTCAGAAACTAGAGATAATACTCAAGTTGAAAAACATTTTTTTGCTTTCACTTCTTCAGTGTTGCCATGTGATTCTTGTGGTTATCAGAACACAATGATTTCTAAGAAATCAGATGCTTGCCTAATAAAAAGTACTATAAAATCTGGAAATCATTAATAAAAAAGGTTATGAAACAGCTGCTTCTAGCAGAAAATAAACAAAGTCTACATTCTTCTTATTCTCTGTTATAGACAAATGTGTTTAAGGCATTTTGACAATTGTGTTGTTTGAAGGCTTCACAAACCCAAGCTCAGGAACCATAAGCAAAATAAATTAGTCCCACATACCTTGCAATGGCATGAAAGTCGTTCCACTCACTTCATTGGTCCATCCGTCCATCCATCCATCCATCCATCCATNTGAAGGCTTCACAAACCCAAGCTCAGGAACCATAAGCAAAATAAATTAGTCCCACATACCTTGCAATGGCATGAAAGTCATTCCACTCATTTCATTGGTCCATCCATCCATCCGTCCATCCGTCCATCCATCCATCATCCATCCGTCCATCCGTCCATCCGTCCATCCATCCAGAAGTACTGCTGAATTCAGAATATTCCCAAAGCCTTTGATTTAAGCTATCATAAAATTTTGTTTTGAGATCAAAAGATAGTAGGTGAGTTGCACAAATGATGATAAGACACTTCCCACCTTGGCATACTGGTGAAGACAGATTGGCTGCAGGATTTCAAATGCTCTAAGACCAGAGCTACTGTGGCTGGAGGATAGAAAGTAACAGCACATCAGTGAAGCAACCTCATCTGAGAAATGGAGGTCATAATGTCCTGTATATTTTTGCTGAAGGGAAGGATTATTTGTAACAGGAACCAATTACTCATTTTTGCGATACTGTGCCATTTTCTTATCTGTTTATGGTACTAATTGTTAATGAAATTTAAGACTAAATATATGAACCCTTACAGCCTTAAATGTTATGAACCTTTACAGCCTTCAGCTTAACACATTATTTAAAATATTGTGATTAAAATATTCTGGGAATATATTTTTCACTTGGAATTTTTTTATAGTATTAAGATGAATCCCACTGTGGCTTATGTCAGTCTTGTCAAATTCTATGATGTCAGCCATCAGAAAGATAAATGGAACAAAGGGTGGGAAAAAAGAGGTAGGTTACTGAACAGGAGACAAATCAAGATGTATATATAGCAAGAGATAGAGAAGATTGAATAAAAGGATGAACAAAGAACTGACAGTACAGCTCCGTATGGGAGCAGAGATGGAGAAAAAAAGTGATGCTACAATGAAAAGGGAAGATAGCTCTATACAAGACTGAACATCTCCATTAAGTCACCTCCAGTAAACAGTCTAAAAATACTGTAACAACCTTAAACTGCTTAAAATTAGTATCTAAATTCAATTTTGTTTGACCATTATTTGTCGTTCCCTTCCTATCAGAAATCTCAGGGACAAGTTTCCCTTCAATCATACTCAAAGGTTATGTCAAGAAGGCATTAATGCATTATTGGTGTTTTTACCATCCTTGTTTCTAACATTACAGTGGCCCAACACATTGTTCATTACAGTGCTATTCAGTGCTTTGTACCCTACAAAAAAGTATGTCTCCCACCTGAAATTGTCTTATCTAGTTTGTCTTTCTGGATCTGCTAATCATGGACAACACTGTCAGTAAATACAAAAGGAAGGTTAATATAAAACACAGTCTTTAGTATATTTTAAAATATCACATGGCAGAGCAAGTGAGCCATGTGCCTGTGGAGAACGCAGGTTCGTAGTGTTACAGCAGATGACTCGTTCCACCAAATGGGCATGCGGTGCCTGTCATCCTGGTACCCAAGCCCTTGTGAAAACCAGATTACCTACAGTAAGCTGCTGTTACTGGTTTTTCTAATATTTCAATTGCTTTTTTTGCATATTAAAAGAAGATTTCATGGATTGTCTTTTCCTTTCTTTCCTGATCTTCAAGCATCTCAGCAGGTACAGCAGTTGGTTATAGAGAAACATACTCGTAAGGAAGAACATATTATTTGAGTTCTCTATCACCAAATGTAGTATAACAGTGACAAAGAGGAAAAGCCATCTGGCAATTTGCCACCATCTTGATGGCAACAGCATGTATTATTTTGGTCCTCAGGAATCAATTTGGGAACCACCCTCTAGGAGTGAGCACTATAAAGAGAAATGTGTTTGTGGCTGCTCTTGAAGCTCCATGAGGAATTTAGATTTTTATTTCAGAAGCAGAGCTGGTGTCAGAACTCTAGTGAATACCAATTCCTTCTTTCCCACAGATGAATTTTCTCCACAGAAATCTCTAATCTCAGGCATTTTGTAGCACTGCCTGTCAGCTGTCCTGGATCTTGATCTTACAGTATGTAAACTTTTTCCATAAAGGTTTTTAAAATATAACCATAGTCAGTGTTTGCTTTGGAAAGGCAAGCATGAATTTATATGCATGTGATGACAGTAAAACAAGATTTTTGCCCATCAGAAGACCGAGGCATTTTTTTGCTCACTGAGCAACTAGCAGCATCCACCCCGGAAAGCCTGTTGGATGAGATTGTCAGAGCAAAAGTCTCCTTCATGAAGCAGTGCAAGGAATGCACCACAAAGGAAGGTGAAAAAAAGAAATATACTGTAAAGCAGCAGAGAAACAAATCCCAGGATGTGGCAAGGGTGTTGAAGGAAAATCGAGATGGGAAGATAAATGAAAAACAGAAATACAGTTGCAGCTCTTTATCTGAGATTAATTTCTGCCTCCCACATGGGAATAAATATTATTTTCATACTTAATGGAACTTCAAAATTCCTTTAAGACTCCTTTTTCAGTTGAGGGCTAATTTCAATTAACCTCATGTCTTTTAACTCTCACATGAATTTCCCTCTGATAGCTGGCATCTAGATAGTGAAAGAATTGATGCCATTTACAAATTCTTCAGGGAGAGGCTTCAGTAATTTATGCTGCATTGATGTCAACTGTGTACAAAGCAACATTTGTAGGTTAAGGAGGTCAATAAACGACCCTAGGTTAATGATAAACATATATTTTTACTAAGAGGTCATAAAGCACCCCAGAGTAGCTAGCAGATATATAAGGTGTCTGATCATCCTGTCTTAACATCTCATAACATTGAATGGTGTCATCTTTTCACCAGAAATTTGACTGTCATTTAGAGAAAAATCAAAAGAATCCACAGATAAAAACGCAGCTTAGAAGATTGTAATATCAACTGACAAAATCCAAGAGGCTGAAGATGTGACCTAGGACATAGCCTGTGTTTCTCTTTGCAGTAGCACAAGACAAATGCAAAGTTCCACTCCTACCATCAAACTTCCTGGCTTTTGTCATTTTTGTCATGATGTTAACATTGATAAGCATTCATGGGTGCCAAAGGGGTGTGTGAAAATGATTGCATAAATGCAGTATTACTATGCATATAATTAATAAGGGAAAACATGCACAAGCTACTGCTGTACTTGACTTGTTTGACTTTCACCAGTTAAGCAAGATTCTGTACTTAGTTTCAAGTGTTAATATGAAGTGGGGATGAGGGAAATGTGCTAATTCTTGGAACCAATGCCCTTCTGAAGAGTGACAAGGTGGAATTTTCTAGGATACTTGAAATTTCAGTCCACTAGTATGATTATAGCATGTTGCAATGCAAAGTGGAATTTCCTAGTTAAGAATGTATCTCAGGTTCCTAAGCCCCAGGCCAGTGAAAGCTGAGTGTACTGTGAAGGTGAAAATGTTCAGTCTCCAAAGCGAGAGAGCCATCCACATCAATTTGCAGCACGCTAAGTGGCATCAGCGATGGGAGGGAAGCTTACAAAGCCGAGCTTAGAGAGCTGTGCCACAGAAGTTGCACGGCACTGATTGAAGGAATCTGCATAAACAAATCAGAGATATAGATTAAATACTCCAGCAGCACTAAGTCTTATAGGAGCACAACGCTGGGGGGAGGAAGATGATGTAGGACAAGAAATGTTTCCCATATAGCAATAAGCAATGTCGACTGTGTTAAGGAAGGAACATGATTGGCTTATATTCTGTAGCAGCTGGGATTTACATCGGAGCATACTTTAGGGAAATCTGTGAAGGAAGCTCTACTTGTGGTATTGCAAAAACTTTGAGATTTTACATTTGCAAGTACATATACAAATTTATATATGTATATCTGTAGCCTATGTGAATCTGCATTTCACTCCTCCTCCTGAGATTCACTGAGGAGTGAACACCAAATCTCAAAAAAAAAAAAAAAANAAAGCTCCTCAGTAAAAGCAACCAGAATTCTCCTGGTACCACTACTAAGTACAATGTCACTGATTAGGTGCATTGATTCAGTGTGAGTTAAAAAGAGGCCCAGGCTGCTTCTTAAGTTTTGTGGCCTCTGATGATTCTCTAAAAGCACATATCCTATGAATTTTGTTATTATAGTAACAACTGAAAGCAGCCAAGTTTTCTGATTTCAGGTCTCACTTTGCTCTTCCGAGACGAGCAATGCTTCTGAGTTAAAATTGGCTGGTAGGAGATAATTAGGTAACATTTACAGAAAAGTGCTTGAAATGGTGATAACACTGCATTTTCAAGAGAACTATAGAACCTCCAAATAACACTTGTTTATATTAATCTTTTCTTATTTTCTTTCAAAATATGGTTGATTGTAGAGACAAAATCTGAAAGCAGAATTTGCAACCTGGTATGTCTATAAGGTATTGAATATAAGGTGTAAATGTAAGTTCCTTTCAAAAGGTATACAAAAGTGAAATCTGTCTGGAATCAAAAAGGGAGTTGTTGATAATATTATTATCTATACACAAACCCAAATCCAGATAAGCCTGTATGTGGGAGAAAATACTTTCCAGAGACCTAGAACCAAGCTATATTGCCAACTTCCAGGAAAATTTTTTTTCACCTTTAAGGAGTTTTAAATTTCAGCTCCAAATTTAACTGCTTCAATTTCTAAATTATTCAGATATTTGTTGTATACTTATAACATTTTCAGGAAATGCATAGCAGTAGCAGGTGTTGAAAAACTAGCTTTTTTCCTTATAATGAGAACAAATAGTAACAGAGATCCTTAAAAATGCAAAATTAATCTGTGTATCCAAACACAGAGCCCAGGACAGCTTTTACTTGTGGGTGGATTTCAACAAATACATACATTTTTCAGCTATAGAACTGAAATGACATATACATATTTGAAAAGTAAATTTCTTGTTACAGGAAGAAAAAACAGTGGCAGAAATTGAAAATAGGAGGGCTTGATTGGTGCCCTCTGTCCTCGCTAGCATGCTCCATTTCTTCTTTAGGAAAGAGACTGCCTGAGTTGCTGAACATCTAAAGATCTTCTGGGCTCTTAACTTCAGGTTCCCAAACTTGAATATTTTTCTTTTTAAAGTTCAAGCTTTCAGGCTATAAATTTCAAGCACTTTTATTTAATGAGAAGCTAGGCATCATACATTAATATCTTCTTATGAACAGTTTCAATAAAACATTATATACCATCACTTGGAAGTACATGTTGAGATTGTGTGCATTTTTCTCCTCCTCTGTGAATGCCAAGCTCAGCACACACTATTGGATGCCAGGTGGTGTACTGTTCCCTTTTTAACAATTTGCTCTCATCACTTTCCTCTGACTTGGTAGCTCTCTGAGGAAGAGGAAATAAGAGGTTTGGTGGAAGCTGCAAGTATTTTCAAGAAATTATTTTCTACATGAAAAGTTTGGAATCTCAGATTATAAAATTTAGGTTGCATTATTTTGTCCGGTAGGGCAGAATTTGAAAGAGACTGAAAAAGAGAAAGTAATAAATGCTAATAAAATTTTTTGTCTTGATTTTGATCAATTCCTGAGCAATCTTCAGACACAACATGTGAAAGGGCTTGTTGCCGTGACACACATGCTGTTGATTGTGCACCTCATACTGGCATGACTGGACAGTTAAACAGAACTCAGCAAGATGTAGAGATGGACAAAACCAGTGCAGACATACTTTCCAGAGATCCATTTAAGTGTTTTTTCTTCTTTTCTGAATTTCATTTATCTCTTTGAGATGCATACCATCCTTTAAAAAGAAAGAAACAACAGAGGAAAAAAATAGTGGTGGTCCTATCAAGTTTGCACTGTAAACCATGAACACCTGGGTGACCTGTTCCCAGTGGCAGAAGGAGACCCTGGAAATTAGTTAGGAAGGGAGGGACAATAAGGATAATGACAAAAATTGAAGTAATACTTTAAAATCATCATTGCCAGCTGCTTCGAAAACAAGAACAAACCTGGGGCAAGACACAAATTCAGAGAAGGTGATGTTATGGCAAACCAACTCTTGTTCCTGATGATGTGCACCGGAATTGGAGGGTAACATTAGTTTCCCCCAAATACCTCCTTCTGCTTTATCATTCTAGTGTTGTTAATGGAGAAAAAACTATGTAGAAGTTAGGAACAACTCAACCCCCCAGGCAGTGCTGACATGACGGTTTGGCATGGTTTTACGTCCCTTGTTTGCGCTTCAAATAAACATCAGACTTCTTCACTGTTCATTTTACCTTTTCTGAAGTTTTCCATGAATATGTCTAACTGCTATGTTATGAAGTACTTCTGTGTCCAGCAACACATGAAAAGCTTTGATCAAATGCCTCTCTGATCATACAAAACCTCTCCTTTTTATTCCATATTTTCAGGGAATTGAAAGGCTGCTATGATAGTAGAACAGTCTGTTCCAAAATGGAAGAGTAGATGCTTTATATAGCAATTTTGGGTTGCAGTGCACAGTATTATGATTTCCCTCTGGGAGAATTTCCCAGTGTTGATATGGAACTAGAGCCATAAGCTTTGTGATTCACAAACTATACCCAGAGTCTTCTACAAAAATAGCTTAATTAGGAGGGCTGCCTGACAGGTATGCTAGACAATAGTATCACCAGTGGAGCTAGCCAGGAATTTTGTGACAAAATGGCTTTTCATCATAGCAGAATGATTCATCAAGCCTAAAACTTTCAGTGGAAACTTTCTCTTTCATCCTACCTTTTGCAGAATGGTTTTGCAGGCTCAGGATAGATATAATGACAAGAGCTACAAAGCTGGTCAACACTGCTGTGACAAGGAAACTTATCAAAAACACTTGTCCTGGTTCAGACTGGAGATGCAGATCCTGACCTTCCAAATGTCCCTCTCATACCTTGAGTTTTTTCTGGAGGGGGCTCTTTCTACTTCAGGGGAGCTGTTCTGTTCTGTGCAATTAAAATAGTGTGAAGCGGGGACCTGAGCCTTGCTCTTCCATGCTCCCGGTGACTTCTCCACTGTGTTTCAGAGTGGTTTCAGCCTGTGCTGTCACAGTGGCTTCTGAGCTGCCTGAAAAGATGCAGCTCCAGTGAGGAGGCTGAGCAATTCATCTGCATTAATTGGGCGCAGCAGAGTGAGGAGCTCCCACATCCAGGTGAGCCCATTGACTTCCTTCCCATCTTCTTTCTGTCTCCAGCTAAAGAGAAATTTCCAGGGGGAAATTTCCAGCTCCTGGTTATTCCTCATCACATTTCTTTTTTTCAGCATCTGGTTAACAAGCAGCTTTTTGCTCCTGAGCTCTACCATAAGATACATTCTCTGAGAAATCTAGGTATTCTGCATTAGCATGCTTGTGAGGGAGTCCTTCAGGTGACAAACAACCTGTTGCTGCCTGTGACAGAAATGAAATAATTCTTTCTGAAAGCTGCTTTAGTCCCTTGGACCAGGATGCCCTGAGAGGAAGAAATATGCATGTGAGTGGTCTTAGGACAGCTGGGTTCTGTTGTCAGAATCAACATTAGGAAGCTCAGGTAAAGCAATTCTAGATTAGGGGCACCTTTTGTTTTAATTTAAACATTACCTGCACTGTTCATTGCAGCTCTCTTTTCATAACAAACTTTCCATTTTTCATTTCTTCTATTAGCTCCTGAAAAACTATTTTATTTCTTAATGTACTGATATCATTTCTCTCTGGAAAATCTTTTCCCCTTTGTCCAGATTACTGCTTCCTCTTTATGCTCTGTAAGGGTCTCATGAATACGGCAAAAATAAAGATTTTAAAAAGTCTTTTCAAACACAGTTGAATTTTGTGAATTGCATTAAGGCTAATATGTATTCAAATGAACATTGCTGCCCTTGCAGTCTCAGCTTTCCTTCAGTCTGCCTGGAGAACTGAACTGTGACACAAAATTTCTCAATCGTAACAATTCAAGGATAAAGAGATGGAAAGCATGTCTAATACTGAACTTTGTCTTTCTTTAAGGTCAGATAGATTTGCCTACATCAATGTCTGATGAGACATTGTATCATGAGAAAGAACATTTTGCCACTTCTTGTTTTAAAATTTTCCCCCATGATTGGGCCGTATAACACAACAGGAATAGTATATAATTAAAATATCATATTATTTATACACAGAAACATGCACAGTTTTGCCAATGACTACAAGTAGAAAAAACCCCTGTCTTTAATAAGAAATAATGTATTACAGAAACTAGTACCACTTCCCTTCCACACAAGTGTTTCCTATAATTTGAGTCCAGTTATCAATCATAAAGAGTTCCCTAAGTAAGAATTTTTATAACATGCTAAGGGAAGAAAAGCGTGATGCCAAAAATAGGCAGTCAGGATTTTTATCAATTTGTTCCCACAAAATCATGACGTCATCTTAAAAAGAGTATATTTGTCTATTTTTTTATATCTGCCTCATTTTTTTGCGTATTAGCATTTGTGTTTAAAATATTTTGTGTAACAGTATGGAGAAAGCATTTTTTTTTTAAAAGGACAAAGAAAACATTTTCACATAATACCTTCAATTCAGGAGAGGAGATCTAGGAAGATCACATAGCACAAAACCCTCAATAAAAATTGCCAGAGTTGACAATATAGCCTCCAAATTATAATTTTTTGTCACTGCAGGTTTCTATCCTGATAGAACATCCAGAGTTCAGATCCAGCATACAGAATAGTCCCCCTCGAATGCATTCTTTCCTAGCTAGGAAAAAAGAACTATTTATTATCACTTCCATTGGCACTGCCACAAAATATGACACTTTAATTCATTATAAGGATTGCACAAGACAGTCTCACAATGACTGTATTTGGTCTACAACAGTAACTTTTGCTTAAGAAAAACAATTGCTGTTTGGAGGAAGTTCAGCTGCTCCACAGACTTTTCACAAAAAAAGGCTGTCAGAGGGAGATTCCTGGAGAGGCCATTAAAATTTAATATTTCAAAAGTGAACTCTATTGTATGCTTAGCAGGTATTTTTAACTTCAAAAATTATTTTTATTGTTTCTTGGAGACAGAATAATATATACTAAATTAGAGAAATTCTTCTTTTGCTTACCAGTGAGTGGATCCAGAATAATTCCATTCTCTTGGATCGCATCACTTCAGTTTAAGGGAAAGCAAAATTAGGTTTTGTATGTCTTTCAGTTCATTGTGTTTCCATAAGTGTACTACCGTATTTCACAGTTTTCCTAGTGTTAGTTAAACAAGTATATGGGGGTTTTTGCCAGTTCAGGCAATTTTGTTTCTCTTTCTCAAGTAGTTATTTCATTGAATACTCTCTAAGCACATATTTACCAGTATCTGTAATATTACTTGATATGGTATAGAGATATTTTATTGTCTTCCTAATGTTAGTTGATAAAGTAAGTATTTCTCAGTTATTGGAATACTGTAGCTCTTATATATATAAAGGAGGTATTTCACACTTTCATGGTTGGGAGTATTCTTCCATTTGTCTGCAATATTTCATTACAGTGCATTTGAAAGTTCCAAAATTGATTTTCTGGCCTATAATGTGTTTTGTACAGAACTTTCTTAGTCTTAATATTGATTTCACTGTATCTTTGTCTCTAAATTTTTTTGTACTTCCCAATTTTCTTTAATATTAGCTTTGGGTATAAAAGGAAGTGTAAGTCTTGCTCTTTGATGCTACTTGGACTTTCTGAGTCTCCTCTTCTAGTAACGTTAAGTTTAGTCTTAAATTGACTTAAAAGTCAAGAGTCTCCCTGGCTGTCAAAAACCCTACAATTATTAAAAAAATCTACACATCAACCTCTCTACAGTAAATTTAGGACTTGGCATTTCCACCCCCCACTCCCCTCACCCTCTTGCACTCCAGAGTTTATCTCTCATCTTCCTTGCTTCCAAGTATTCTGTTTCTTACTTATTCACTACATCCTTCATTATCCTTCAGTTCCTTTATCACATGTTGTCCTCCTTTTTTCCCATGACACCTTACCCAATTACACTGTTCCCTGCTTCTTCTCTTCTAGCCTGCTTTTCTGCTCTATTTCCCCAGTTTCTCCCACTGCCATATTTAAGGAATGCAGAAATAAAGAGTGGATCTTTTTTCACTAGGGGCAACTTAATATTTGCCTGCAGAGACTTCAGAGAGGTAGTGGCCATATTTGTTGAACATATTCTAGCTACAGCTTTATTCAGAGCAGTGGGAGAAAATGCCATATTGATAAAGGGGAAAAAACTTACAGATTACTTCAGGGGGCAAGTTTTAAGGGAAAAAAAGACAGTTGTCACAGTTCTGGTAATCCTGTAAGCACTGGGAATTCCCTTCATAATATCCTGCTCTGAAAAATGTCCTTTTTCTCCTGCTCTCAGTTTCTTCAGGCAGTAAGGTAGAATGGGAAAAGAAATGGTCTGTGAGGAGGGAAAAGCATGTGTGAACCACAGAGGGAGGTGCAAGCTGCAGTTTTTGCTTAAGGAGGAAATATTTCTCTAGTGCTTGATTCTAATTGTTTTTTCTTTTTCAAAGCAGTTATCCTGACATTATGGTACACAAATTACAATAAATACTGAATTATTTTCCACATAAGGAAAATGTTCAAAATTACTAGAAACTGGTTCTATTTTTAGAATGTTGCTCTTCATAACAGTTTTTACCTTTCTTCTCTCTGTTATGGCACACTCTAGTGAATGTAGGCACAAGGACAAGAAGAAACAAGCTGGAAAATCAGAAGTATGTGGAGCTGCAAATGGGGGGTATGGGGCTATAATGCAGTGGACCTAGACTTACCAAAATTATTTTGTCTCATTCTACACAGGCCTTAACATATTAAGGAACATTCAGTTTAATTCTCACATATTGGGGGTCGCTCACTTTTCACAGAAATCTATGAGCACTTTGTCATGTATTTAATGGGGTAGGTCATTGTTATTTGCATAGGCATTTCCAGACTTCCTTTTGCAGTTCACTGCGAGTCTGAAACTCACGCAAGTGATGGATAGCCTGAACAACTACATGAGAGTTTCCCTTGTGTTATTTAAACCTACTGCGGTAAACGCATCATGAGGTTTCATCCCTAAATCTGATGGTATGTAAACTCCACACTTATAAGTTGTAGGACACACAGTATGACACTGAACTTCAATTGATTTAAAGACATATGCAGTGGAGGATGAAACCTACATGGAGTGTGTTTGGCTAGGAGAAATAGGTATCAACAAACAGAAGTCTTGAATGGCAATGTGCAAAGAAGATTCAAGTCTGTCAATCCAACTCTTAATTATGATATAGGTTTTTAGTCCGGAGTTGCCTCATGATGGTGCCACACGGAGGAAAGTTATCAATATGAGAGGTTACTCAATCATCTCTGATATAACATTCTAGTTGCAGAAGTTCCCATTTTATATCAGGAAATTAGAATATGAGGTAGCATTACTAATAGCTTTATTGAGTGAAAAGAGGTTAAAGTACTGCAGAAATATTTTGTCAAAATTCCAAGCAGGCTTTTAAAAAGAACTGTTCAAAACTGCATAGAAAACCCTTTAGATGTAGATAGAGGGCAGACTTGAATGCAAGATTTCCTCTGCCTATTTAGTTCTGAAGTCTTCATGGGCACATTAAACACAGAAGTTGCAAAAGTTTGTTCTGATTTTGACTTCTATATAGACATACATATGTGCACACACTCATAAAACAAATCCGAATAACCAGGAAACAGATAAAAGGGTGTAGACAAAAGGGTGTGACTTTTTTCTCTTCAATATTATTTGTGGAAAAACTAATAAATAATCTCTTACAGAGAAGGTGGGTTTTAGGCAGAAGTAATTTTCATTTACTAATTCTGTCTTCATAATGGGGCACATTCATCGTAACTGCATTGTAATTAACTGAAGTCATTCAATGTTATTTTTGCCTAATCGTTTGACTGAAAAAGGGAAACTGAGGGATTTGGGGACATTTTGTTGCAACATGAAGGCTTTCCTTGGGTCAGATATTTGCATGTTCTATCATTCCTCTCTGTGGTATGTTACTCTGCTTTGCACTGAGAAGATGAAGAGGGAGAGAATTCCTAAAGCAGAGTTTTCATTCAACAATGTAATATTTTAAATGGCATGTTTACTCTATCTGTAAACCATATACCTATCTGAAAGTGAGCAATACCAACCTTAAAGTGAAATGCAGAGCACTGAAATGGATGAAGCCCGTAATATGGGGTGAAAACTTTGGGTGCCCACTTGGAAATGATGTGGGATCATTAATGGCTCTAAGGAAGTGAACCTGGTTATGTATCTCATCCAGCACAAAGGGTATCACTGTTATGAAGGCAGCTGAAGGCAGCTGAAGAACTTGGATTTTTGCTCACCATGGCATTAAAAGGACTCACATGTTTGTGCCACAGGAGTGATCCTGTTTGAACACTGAGCAGATGTGATCTCCTGTATCTTGCCAAGTCTGGCAAAAGCATAGTTCAAACTGGCTCTGTAAGCTTCAGAGAGGTGCAGGATTTGTTCATCCTCACACATGTAGTGCATGATAAGGAAGGAAAGACAGCACATCTAACAGACACTGGGAGTACAAGTGCTTCGAAATGGGGAGAGAATGGCTTTTCAATTAAAAAGGGAAATTCTGTCTGAAACAAAATAAATGTTAAATCCACTATTCTCTTCCAAAAGGCATTACATGATCTTGTAAATGAGAGAGGAAAACACAGCGAACCTGATGAAGGCTGCATGGAACATAACACATAGAAAAACATGCAAAATCTAAGACAGAACCTTTATCTTACAAATTCTTATTAGACTGACGAGGCAGAAACTGTGAAATACACACTTCTCGTAAAAGCAAGGTTTGTGGGAGGACTAATATATTTTATCTCCTTATGATATGGAGGAAAAGAAATAATTTCTCTCAAGCTTGTAAGTACTTCATCAGAACTGAAACAGAAGCTTAAAACAATAGCTTGCAGTAATAAATTGGTGCCTTGTGTAAAAACGTCAAGAACCAAAATGGCACATTGTCTCAGATATGCTCTAAGAGTAACTGAAACCTAGCTAAGTCTTGGCATGTCTGTCACAAAGCAGGTACTTCCACATTCAGAAATAAAATGGAAGTAAAAAACATACATTTCACTAGAAACTATCAGGCTTTCTTTTCTTGATGACTTCTGTTCTGACTTCAAATTATTTATTTTGAGTAATTTTCCTTATCTTAAGAAGAAAAGCTTTAGACTTGGTGGCCAAAAAAGGCTTTATTTCCTTATAAAATGATAAAGTTGGGAGATATTTTTTAAATGGGTCACAATATTTTGTGATCATCCCTGTAAATATTCCAAGGTGGTGAATAATCTTAATGCATCTACTTTGACTTCAGTTGTCTGTCAGGGACTTTTGTGCTGCTCTTGCTCCAGTGAGATTACTGAATTTGCAGATTTCTACGCAGATTCTCTACAGAATTAGAAAAATATTACATATATTGTTTCATAGCTGTACACATAAGGTGCAACCCAGAACATCACTTACCATTTAAGGTTCCATAAAACAGAGAATTTACTTAACTCCTTTGCTTCAGCGACTGAACTTACAGCACCCTGCAATAGCACATTTTATAATTCTCCATATTAAAATATACCTCAATATATACCTTGAAACATTAGAACTTCCTTTTCTTGACGATACTGGACTTCAGGAAGCAGTGTTCAGTTGGTATCCCAGTACCCAGTTACAAGACCATATAAAACACTGAAAGGAAAAGTAGAACAAAATCTATTTCTAGAATGGTAATTTTTTTTTTTAACCTAAAAAACAATCAAACACCCCTTAGCATAGTAGAATTAAACCCCTGCATTTTTGCCAGGATCCCTGCACTACATGTTGCCAAAAATGCCGGGAAGTTAGCCTAATTTTCAAATATGGGCATTTTAATAGGATATTCAAATTGTACATTTGGGTACTTACATGGACACTTGGATGTGTAAATGCCCACTCTGTGGATCTAAGTGCTGATTTGAGCATTTTTGTCTGAGATTTAGACATTCCATTAAAACATTCATATTTGATATTGGATCCATAGTGTGTGTGTATTATTAATGTTTAAATTGAGGAAGAGCATATGAGCCAACTATGCACCTTAGGTAATACTGGGTAGCTGAATGTATTTCTACTGCATACACACATATTGAATATGATAAAACAGCACCACTGACATTCCAGTAAATGTAAAGACAATCCCTTGAACATACCTTGAGAGAATATGAAATATCTGCACTGTAAAATAAAAAAAAAAATTAAAAATCAAGATATGCTTTTATTTATAAACAGAAGCAATATAAAAACATTAGGAATATAAATATGAAAATAAACATTGGAACTCTCTTTTCTGTGCACTGTTCTGCTGGAATCTGGAGAAAGGTCACTTATTGTAATAAAGATGTTCACAGTTTTAGGTGTTTCCCTAAGCAGCAGTTGCCCAGTGTATTGCATATTAAGCATTCCGTACATACCAGACACACGGCCTCATTTGGTCAGAAATTCATGTCTCTACCAAGCTTTTTATGCCTTCCCCTCTTGCTCTTTGAACAATCTTCTTTTATGTTTCTGTGGGGCTTTCCAAGCATTCTTCCATGTACTCTAGCTTAAACGTAATCTTCTGTGTTAGTAGCACTTCAGGTATTAAAAAGACATGATTAGGCAGAAAAAAAAAATGCAACCAACACAACCTCCCATCAAACTCCTTAAACTCTTGAGAGCACTATGAAAGTTTTTGTGTTTGGCTTTTACTTCCAAAGTTCCGAAGTGGTTGATGTTAAGCTTCAGGTCATAGTGAAAATACCAAATTGCTGCAACAAATTTGAACGGGCTTTGTTAAAAAAGAAATGACAAACAAGGGAAACACCCCCATTTGCAGAAGGACTGGTGTCAATGAAGCAGGCACCTGAAAGCTCTAGCACAGACATCTAGCACCCATAGTTTTAAGGAAACCCTGAAGCATGCTCATTCTTGAACCAGGTTTCTCAGGGACTCTTTGCACAGCAGCCCTGCTTGCAGATGGAGAAAACCAGTAGCTCCTCCTTCGCTGCAAGGTCACAAGGGTGAAGCTCAGAGGAGTCACAGCAACTTCATTTGTAGAAGGTGCAGGTATCCTCCAAATGGCTTTGTTTTTATCTGGAACGGGAAAGGAAAGGCAGAGCTGTACCAGGCTTTTCCGGAGGATGTTTGTTGCAGGTACAGTCTCCATGACCAATGATTTCCTTGGCTCTGGTTTTTGCAGAGACAGAGCAGGATCTAAAATATGTGCAAGGTATGAAATAGCAGAAAGGAGGTATGAAAACAAGGTGGAGAATGAAAGGATAAGGAAGTGTGTAGGAAAACCCATGGGTCTTGGCGTTATTGGAAAAATGGCAGTCTGAAGCAGACAGGAAGCAAGCATACATGATAAGTAAACTGACAAGTTTTCCACTATAAAAAGATCTTAATAGAGGCAAACTCTGCCCAAATTACAACAGATTGAAATAGTTTTAACAGCTTTAACAGTTTTAACAGTTTAAGTTACAATTATCTTAAACAATCATGCAGGTATAAATTGCGTTAAAACTTAGAATCTGAGTCAAGGAACTTTAACTATTGGTGATTTTTCCAGTACTCTGCTTATGGTAGCTGGGAATAAACAATGACTTTAATTATTTTCAGGTATACTAGTCATTGCCTAAAGTACAGTACAATTAATTTCAGGCAATATTTTTTTTTTTAAATTTGCAGTTAGCTTTTCTGTTCTGCATAGCTTGCAGGATATTTTAATACATTAGTTGACATTGTAAAAATATATTACAAAGCTGTACTCATTGCTGATGCAAACAAATAGAACTTTTGAGGCTTTTTGCTTATAAAAGGCCTGACAAGTTAAAGCCACTTTTGTCCTTGTACTTGAAGATAACAAACATTTATTTTGTCAATGTAGAAATTGTTACCACCTGTGCATAAAGGCATAATGGAACTCAATCATAAATAGTATTCTTGATTAATAAAACATTCTAATTTGCTTGAGAAATGCTGACTTAACAAGTAACAGCTGTTGCTGAAGAAACACATTATAACAGTAAAAATATATTACCTTTACATTTAATATTATTAATTTCAAGCTAATCATCTACATTTCAGCTCAGACAAGTCCACAGAAAGTAAACTCTTTTTAAGTATAAATTGTGGATCACACAGTTTATATGATTTTAAAATAAATGCCTGAGTTTAAGAAAGGATTTAAACAACTACATGAGTATGAGAGTAGCTCTTTAGTTGTAGAAGTCTGGCAGAGTATAAAAGAAGATTTAATAAACAAATTAATTTTGCTTATAATCATGCTATATCAAAAGTATTTGTACTTCTACTCATTTACATTTTTCAGGCTTTTTCATTTGACTGGTGCTACCAACATTTTAATACATCTGCAAAGGTTATCCATTGTACTTAATCTCAGCAAGGCAAAATTTAACATTTGACTCCAAGTACTATTGTAATTCAGCTATTTACAAATACTCAGGACACATACTTGAGATGGAAGAGACTTATACTGCTATCTTCCTCACTGCAGGTACTGTCTTAAAGTTTTCTGCTTTGAATACCCTGTGAAATAGTCAATGGATTAAAAAGACAGTAGTGATTTGCTTTAAAACTTCTGGATAAAATCACATGGAGAGAGGTAAAACAGTCATTTTTCATTCCAGAATCAATACATTCTTTTATTTAAGGGTGAAAAGATCCTTTCCCTCTCTTACTTTGCACCAAAATATTCATCTAATTCTTAGTCTGTGAATCCATAGGTTTTAGAAATTTGAGAAATATCAAGGTGAACCTTTCTGACACAGGATTTTTTTTAATTGTTTTTGATAGAAACTATTAATCCTCATTTGTGTATGGCTCAGACCCAGAAAAAGAATGAATTCCTTTTCCCAAAATATAAATAAATTACCCTGTTCTATTTGTGTCTTACAGGTCGGGAATTGCCAATGTCTTCTCTAAATATGATAAACTGGCTAATAATAGAATTCAGTGAGATACAGTTAATTCTTCCTGCGCCTTTCTTTCTTGATATACACTGTTCCCTGTTTCCTGACTGCTGAAGATGGGCTGTTGTTGCTACAAACCTTGAATTCTTTAAAGTTAGATTACTGCAATGCTGAATACAAGTGGTGTAAAAGGAAATACATTGTGATAAAGTTTCAATCTCAACACGTTCAATACATTAGATATTTTTCCAACCAATCAAGTTTTTTGAGGATTTTTTGTTGTTATTTTGGTCTTTGGTATTTGAAGACAGGGAAGATTATTTGTCCCATCTATTACATTAAATGCCTGGGTTCTGTATTTGTCTCTGAAAGAAACAGATTGTAAACAGAAAAAAATGTCTGTGGACCTTAATCATCCATTCTTCACTCATCAGCATCACATTTTGCAACTGCAACTGTACCACAATTAGCAAACAATCTACTCTGATTATGCAAGGAATTTTATAGGATATTAGATGTAGTTAGAGAGAGAGAAACAGATCCATTAAACTTCTAGACAGTTTATAAAAAAGTTGGAAAATCCTTTAACATGTCAGGGGTGTCCAGCTTAATGCCCCGTGAACAACCAAAGTTGCATAAGTAATAAAGTTGTTGAATATTAGTCTGAGTCAAGTGCTATACATGAAAGATTCTTTTATTCTACCAGAGATTTCTTCAATTAAATTCTGCTCTATAATGAAAAATTAATATTTTTATTGTGAACTGGTCTATTTGTAAAGCATGTTGTTAGAAAGGCATTAACTTCAGTGTACATCATATTCAGATACCCCCAATCAGCCACTTAATTATTAGGCACATTTCAATTTAGCTTTCAGGTTTTGTTTTTTCTTTTCCTTTCTTTTGGGTCATAAAATTAGCAGAGGACTTTGTTTATTCTCAGTTTAGCAACATATTTGGATTTCAGAAGGTAACTTCTCACCTCATTTTATCTTTCACAAGGTGTTGGTTTCTCTTTGGGAGGATGAGATCCAAAGCCTCTTCTGATGGAAATATTTACTGGATGGTTGTATGCCTATTCCTCTGAGGTTCGTCATTGTTACCATATGAAAAAAAGTAGTTGTTGACCTAGTGGCAATTGCCTTTTTTATTTTTCCCAGGCACATTCCAACATTCCACATATCTCCTTTGGTGGAATTTTAAATTGTGGTCACATTTTGGCAAGATAACGTTACGTGCTTGCACTCTATTTAATGAGCTACTGGAAACAACTTTACTCCCTCAACTAATTTCATTATTGCATGAATTATTTAATAGAAGCTATATCTTCTGATCGTTTACAATAAAAATTCTACTATATTGACATTTTCTGGTTATCAAATGCTCTACCTTATTGCTCAATGTTCTTTGAAGATACCATATTTGTACGGAACATACCATGTAAACTCATGTGCAGATACAGGTGATTGTTACCTTCAGATCTTTTCAGTCTGAGATTGAGGTTATGACAGAACCATTTCTATGTTCAGGGAACTTTGATCATTCCTTCACCTAGCTCAAAGAGCATTTTTTTTCCATGCTTTTATCTGTGCTTGAAAGTTTTGAAGCTCTTGTATTGGTGAAGTATGTGATCTTTTCACACTTTGAGGGGGAGCTGCTGTGTGTTTTACAGCCGCCAGAATGGTATCAGTGGTCTTTTACTAGCATAAGGTGTGTTTCTAGGTTGTGAGCTTTTCTTGCAAAAGCTAAACAGGCAGACAGGTCCAAAACCTCAGTCAGTTGCAGAAGGATATTAAGACCACTTCCAAAATGCCAATTTGGGCTGCTGTGTCAAGTCTTTACAGTGCTGACAGGCTATGCAAGGCAGGGGAAGATGATACTTTAGATATAACTACTGGGGTTTTTTTCTAAGATATGGTCCAAAATCTTCTACACCCTTTTGACTTTGTGCAGATTTGACAATATTACTACATTTACCAAAAATGCTGCACTCTTCCCTACACCTCTGCTATATTTCACATTGCACTTGTTGCTCAGATAAGGAGATAGCTCCTCTTCCCCCTGCCATAATTATAAGCAGATGGAAAACGCATTTGTCTCTGTGGATTTATAACAACACTGGCTGTCTTGGTAAACACAGAGAAAAAGCTATAGGAAGAAAGAGAATGTAGCACATGCTGAGTGAAAATGCTCAAAATCAAAGGCGACAGTGAGGTAGCTCTGGCTGATTCAAAGGTCCCAGGGAATGACCTATCATCTTGGGTCAGATCAGACCTGGAGGCAGAGTCAGGGCCCTGTTATTCTGATTTCCAAGGCTGCCTCTGTTGCTGACATTACTGATGACATCACGCTTAGTTGTGTCATAATAGACTCATAAACAGTAATGGGCTGCTCGGCAGCAGACCAGAAAATATGAGGAAAAACTGGGGAAAATGGAAGTGGGTAAAAGACAGTTCAAAGCATAACGAGAAAACACATAGCAGAAGGCAAAGATGCAAGTAAAAGTCAGAAGTATTTAGCTGAGAGTTGGGACATCAATTGAATGGGACTGTGGATAGGTAGGCTGTTAGGTGACTGCACAGCCTGTGCCTGTTTTAAACATGCCATTTATCAATGAGAGAGCCCTAGCCTGCAAGGGGTTTGGAGAAAAGAAAAAACATGACTGAGGAACTTTAGGAGATGCCTTGAGACACTCTACCAGTGGGTAAGAACCTCTTCGTTTTCTGTCTTGTTTGAACAACCTACAGCACTTAAGATGTGATTTGGATGACTGCACAGCATGACTAAGTTATATCATGAAATAAGAGTAAAAATTATACCTCCTTGTGTATAAATGGGAAAGGAGGTATAATCTGACTGTTGAAGGGAAATTTCTAAAAATTAAATTGCAGGAGGTAGTAGCTTTAAAATGTGGCAGAACTATTTGTGGAAGCCAGTGGTATATTTTAAATTGTTGAAGGTAGCTGCACAGCTACCTGTTTTATTGCTTCTTTGAAGATATTTTCTTTGCAGTCTATATTTCTATTTCATACTCTTTGCTAGACAGGGCTTGAAAAGAATTGCGAGTACTTCTTGGGAAAAAAAATAGGGCAAAAATCTTATGGGTTTAAAGCTTGGGACTGGGGAAAAAACGCTTTTCAGAAGACATGTTCCTGATTCTGATATGAATTGCACTACAGATATATGGCAAATTTATTTATGTCAGTTCAAGACCTTTAAAACAGAAGTAACTCCTTCCCTAATGCAGAAAAAGAAATACTTTTGTTCCCAGAAAAGAGGTAGTGTAATGGTAGAAGAAATGACATTGCTCAGGGATGGCTTATTACTTAAAATAACACAATGATGATGGTAGGAAGAATTAATGACAGAAAGTAATAAGAGACCTTAGAGATTTAACACAGAGTTTTATTTTATTGTTTTAAGTAAAGAATGGACAGAAGGACATTTAATTTTTTACAGAGATCTGTAATTTCCTCAACATCTAAGTCAAATATATCTCATTTTGTGGTATTTTCAGCTGTCCAAATAAAGCACTGGGATTTAAAACAAGAAAAGTTATCAAATGTTTTCATAATCAATATCATAATCAACCTATCCACAGTCCCAATATTAAGGAAAATCTTAGTTTTCTGGATGTGGCTGCTATCTTGTTATTTTTTTACACTTGTTAGCCCAAACATTCTTCAAGATGTACTGAAATAACACACTCACTAAAAAATGGTGCAGTTAGCCTCTGTATTTTATTTTTTTAAGTCTGTCTTTATTCTGTATGAGCTGAGGCTCTCTCAGCACAGTTGATCATGCTCTTAAAATGCCATCTTTCTTGACCTCTTGAACCTCTCATGGCTCTCCTGCCTCTCTAAGGTCTGCCTCCCAAAGAAATGTGAAAAGCGATTCTTTTTCATCCCTTGATTGGTTCCTCCCTCTCTGTTACAGAAAATGAAGCTGATTCCTTTGTCTGTCCTCTTTTCATGTTCTTGCATTGATGCTGCCTTTAATTCAGGTAGCAAGTCTTTTGGGTCAGAGTCCATTTTTTCACCTGCTCATGGGCAGGGCCGCACCAGTCGGGAGACTGGTCCTTCTCTGGGTTTCCTAGGCACATTGGTAATACAGGAAATTAACATAAGTCTAAGGTCTTTTCTAGTCCAAAGGGAAGGGAAATGAATATAAATTAGTAAACAGTCAGCTGAAAATAAGAGAACCCTCCCTAGTAACAAGGAAGTGACAAAAGATATATTGACTGTGTAACTACCAGTACAACCAGGTGTACACACTGCTTTTGGAATATATTGTAGAATATAACTCTTTATTGACTTCATTTTTGTATGTATCTTACCAGGCTCTAATTGCTTTCTGCTTGCCACTCAAATAAGTTTTTATGATTCTGTGCTTTATAGAAATCCTTCTAAGAATCCTGTTGATTTTTAGTTCAAATAATTTCATCTCTACTGATAATTAGAAAACACAGATATCCCAATTTTACCAATACTGTACCTTCCCCACTAATTTTTTAAAACTTTTTGATTCTTTCCCTACCCTAAGACTTAAACAAAGCTGTATCTGAGGAGGTATGTTTATAGTGTGAGGCATTCTGCTTTGCAGATTTTGCGCTACAGGACATTTTCTGGATCGATGACTTGCTCAAGGGAGTTTGTGTGCATATTTACAATGTCCTGACCTGTCTGCTACAGCAACCTAGATGCTGAACGTGCCCTACAAATGAAAGAAATGCAAGCTTCAACTGCAAATGAAGGTGTGCTGTAGTTGTAGTGCCCCGATGTTGGAAACCTGCTACCAAATCCGTCATGCAACCAAATGTGCCACCTTTTTTCTAACAAAGTATCATCGTAGCAGCAGACTAGTGCAATCCTTGAGTGACAGAAAAAAATATGAGCCAAGATGATTAATTAAGTAGTCAATAGCAAACTCATCCCAAATGTTTGCAACAAGCAATATGATTGAGTGTGTAGAAGCAGCATTGCATTTAAACCCCAGATACTTATCAATACTGGTAGAAAGCACTCCAAAAAATTGGATGTTGTTTGTAGTGGATCATTTCAGCAGTGATTCATCAAATGCTATCACGTATATCTGACAGAACTCAAAACTGGCAAGTGTTCTAATGGAACATAATAACAATGATGAGTTGTACATTAGTAACACTTACTAAAAAGAATTCTAGGATTGACAAATTGGAGAGGCAATGTTGGCAGACTTAAAATGAAGCATTTGTACAGTATATACAGTACTCAGAGATGTGGAATAGATTCCAATATGAAATGCAGAGATATTTCTTAACATCTTTCTCAAACTTCATGCCAAGATGGTGCCTAATTTTTATCCTGTCACTCACAAACCCCTTTGCATCTGTTGTTTCAACATGTGAACAGTGACCCGGTTCAAGCTGCTGCTAAAATTTGAGTACTAATTAATAAGAGGGAAGCTGGCTGATGGATAATTAAGATCAGAGAAGGAAATTCTGGACAATGTATTTTCAAAACTGCACTTGGAAGAAAGATGTAGAGCAGTTTAAGAAAAATAAAACCATTTTGAAAAGAGAAATATTTGCAAAGGGTATCATACATTTTAATTGCCATAGAAAACTCCAACTTTTCACCTTCCTAGGAAACTTCACCATAGTCGTACCAGCTGCTGGGCTGGCCTTGTACTTGACGCAGTTGCATTGCTTCTCCCAAGAGCACATAATAAAAATGCAAGTTTTATAGGGCTCTAGCTCATCAGTGTTACTCAGAGTTGCGAGCCCCTAACAGGTGTAACTGCTAATTTGTTTTTTACCTTCTCTTATCTTATTACTCTATGGCTGAATACAATAAAGCAATAATCCAGATTAGAGCTTTCCACAAAAAACCAGTCTCTCTCATATATAGCTCTGCAAAAAATATTTTGTAATTATTTTGTCTCTGGAGATTCTTTTGATGTACTGTTTGTTTCACTTTAAAATATGGTTTTACCAAGAGTATTATCTGACTTTTGTTTTTAGCTGTTGGAGGTGACCAAGTTAGGTGGAAATATTTTAGCTATACACACACACACACACAAATTAGTTTACACTCATTCGCGTTTTGGTTGACATGTAAAATCATGTAAAGTAATGATTTTATTCAAAGATATTCACCAGAGCTAAACTACTAGCCACAAATCTCTCAGAAATAATCCCAAGCATTTTTTGACTAATAACCACTGGTTTACACTGCTACACAGATGCTGAAACACATGAAGTCACAATTATCAGAAGGCACAAGAAGGACTCAGGGATTATGAGCATATCATCCCTATTTGCTTGGCCACATGATACCAGGACAAGCACATTGCTTTAAAACAGGATTTCCTGACAGATCTGTGTACTGGAACAACTGCTTGTTAAACCATCGCTGCTGCTTCTTGCATAGGTCTCAGGTCCTAAAGAAGAAGGAAAACAAGATCAGAGCACCTCCATCATAAATCCTCAGTAAGTCCAATTAAATGCAGGAAATCCATTTATGGTGTAGGCCTTGATCAGTATCACACAAAAATGTCCACACACACGGTTATACACATACTATAAAAATACATTTCAGGAGTGAAAGAAACAAAGATGCTATCAGAAATAAAGATGTTGTATACCTGAACTAAATGACTGGGTTTGTACTTTCATTTTATTCACTTTCTTGCTTTTAAGTCCAGCACTCCATTTTTAAATTTCACTTTCAACAATGTTGCCTTGATGGTCATTAAATATTGAATGCCTTCTAAAAGGAGGGTGGTTTCTCCTTCTGCAAGGGATGGGATCTGGCAGCTAATTCTGCAGTCACATCAATGTGATCTTCCTCAGGCATTCCTGCAATCTTCCATCACAGAAAAATGTAATTTTGTGTCTGACCACCTTGTTCCCAAAAGGCACGTGAAAAAAAGGGTTTTTAAATTCTGTTTATCTGAGCAAGATACAATTGTTACTTCACTTCATCCTTTTTTTTTAGGCACATTTGTGTTGCCCAGTGCTTGCTGTCAGGTTGAGGCAGCTGGGTGATATTTTGGCCATGTATTCCCAACTCAGCAGAAGCAAGGAGCAAGAATCATGTGCCTTATCTGAGAGATGAAAGATCCCACCTATTATGTGAGAGGCAGAGACTCTGGTTTGCAGAAGGGAATGGATTTCCTTTCTGGTGATGGGCAGAGGCTCCTGGGTCCCTGCTCTCTCCATAACTTGCCATGGCCGTGCTGCAGAGATCTGGCCCACTGCAGCACACTGCTGAGCTCAGCAAGAGGCAAGAGAACTTCAAGTCAGGCTGGGAGAGGAGCAGACCTAGAGCATGCTGCAGCCCTGGATGGTGCTGCTTCACACAGCCAGCAGGAAGGCAGCAGGAGAAGGGGCTCCTGCTGAGCTCCTCCTGGCACCCTGTGTGAAGCAGCCCTGGAGCAGAGGCAGAATGATTGCCCTGTGGGGTTTCACCATGCTGCTTCACCTCTAGCGGCTCTGAGCAACGCTGCCGTGTGTGTATAAAAGCAAATCCCTCTTTCCAAGGTTCGAGTAGACATGCAGCCTATAAACAGCACTTTCCCAGGGCCAGGAGGGTTTCCATTTTATTGTCCTTTCCTTGAGCACCAAAGTGAGAGACTAAAGCACATAATTCATTTTATTTATGCTTCTGTAACTCAGGAATAACTCTTTACAGTCAATACAGGATTAAAACAGTGAGCATTGATTCCTGAGGTTTTTGGGTGGCTGGGCAAAAGAGATGGAATCTGCAAATAGCACCGTCCCTGAACAAGGTTTTTTTTTCCCCGTAATAAATATAAATTTAAGATTTATTTATTTGCATAATCCTTGCAAAAATTCCATTTGAAACAAATATCACTCTGTAATATTGACTGATATGTTCAATGAGGTAAAATGGCTTAATTTGGTCCAAATTTCAAAATTATATTTTTATTTTGCAATTCAGTTTAGGAACAAGAACTATCGATACCTGTTGGGTGAAAAATTGTATTTTTTTTTCCAAAATAACCTAAAAAGAAAGAGAATATTGTTTGAGAACTCATTTAATTTTTCTCAAATATTTTGCTTTCTAGTGGTGGTCTAAGTGCTACAGTTCCTAGTCCCAACTCCTTTATTGTTTTGATCGAAAGACACTGATGATATAAAGTAGAAAACCTGCAAAGGCAATGAAAAAAAAAATCTTTGCAACAGTTCTTTTCTAGCAGCCTACAACAGGATGGGCTGGAGGGCGAAGCTTAGGCCAAAACTGAGATATTGGAAAATATACACTTGCGTTCATTTCAAATAACCATAATTACTTAAGTTTATAATGACATGCAATCAAAATATGATTTGGGAGAGGTGTCTTTGCCACTGTAAAAGCCTTTTCTTGCTGAAAAACATAATAATAACCACATTTAATGACAATCAAAATGCAGCTGGATAATGATTTGATGTGCTCCTTGATAACTATTTCAAGTTGTCAGGACATCTGAATATCATATTTTCCATGAGAATTTATTCCGCTTTAACATCACTGATGCAAAGGTGAAGGTTTAAACCTATTGTGCTGGGTTAAGAACAAAAGGAATGTGTTTGTGTCTAGCATCTGCTGGAAATGAAAGGCCTGTGGACTGCTGACAGGGCCTGTTGACAGAGCATGGTGAGAGGCAAGTTAGAAAGGAAGGACTGCAGATGTCTCTCCCCTTCATGTTAGGGTAATGGAAAGAGGAAGAACTACACAGTTGGTGCAGTGTTTGGCCCCAGTCCTTACCACTCCTCAGGACAGATTTTGGTTTTTTTCCCTAGGATTTGGTAGACTGTGAAAAATGACTCTGTTTAAAGCTGATCTGGGCTTCTGGTTCCTGAGAACCATCTGAAAGTGTTTTGTTAAACCATCCATCCAGAATATGTTATTGTCATTTGAAATTTTGTGGAAATCAAAACATTCCTCAAGACTCAGAAGTTCAATACTAGCCACAAGAACCAGAAGGGGACTTGGATGAGAGAGGTTGTGTGACCTTTTAGTTCTCAAAAGTCCTGTTAATACCTGAAATCTGCTTGTTTTCTCACATTATGATTTATTATGATTCTCTCTCCTGCTCTCTACAGTTTGAAGCATCTTCCTGAGACTTATGTCCCCCATGGCAGTTTGGAGCTAGCATCTCTCTCTGAACAGGTTGGGAAGCTTCCCTGTTCCCATGCTTAAGAGCTAACAGTATTGTGCCCTTTTCATTAACCAAGGAGTAGAAAAACTCAAATTTCCAGATTTGTCCTGATGGAAAGAACAGTTTCTCATTAGAAATTTGTATATCACCAGGAGCTTGGAGTGAGAACCCCTTAATTTATTTTCATATATGATTCTCTTAAACAAACAGATCTCAGCTTCATATCATATGGGCACAATCATGGATGGCATTAGCCAGACAAAGCACATAAATTAAAGCCACTTATTGCTTTCCAAAGCCTGGGCCTTGAAGGTAGATTATTTTCTCTATAACTAGTGCAACCTGCCACAAACAAAAACTGTAGGTAATATTTGTTGTATACCAGGGGATCCTTTGTTTACTGCTGGAAAAGGATTAGCCATTACAAATAAAGGAAATGTCTGAAAGTATCTTCAAGGCAGCATAATTCAGAGGCATAAAAAAAAGAGAAGGGAGAAATGGATTTCTGGGATTGTGCAAATCTCTTGAAAACTAGCAGACAATTCCCACCTTATGCCCCTCTGCAGGGACAGGGCTCCTGCAGATCAGTGTTTAAAGGGGCTTATACAAATATTAAGCGTAATGCCATCCTCCTACCCAGTCAATGTCCTTTGTATATGGAAGGGACTGGACCCACAGCTGAGGTCTAATGCAGTGAAGATGTTAAGAAGGTGATCAGCAAGAGCAGCTCTTCCCTGACAGCATACATACAGCACTTCTCATTATAAAGTGGCAGAGCCATGCATTTTTTCACTTTCTCTATTCTGCAGTGGGCTATTCCCTGGAGACCTCAACCTGCCAGGGTACCTGCTGGCAGTACCTGGCCTTTCAAGACTTACATGCCCTTAAAAGTGTGTGTGTGCATGTTGTTGCCAAACTTTTAGGGTAAAGTCTGTATTCTTTTACTGCTGTTTAGCCTTTCATACAGCTCCATACTATAACCACCAGAGAATAAAAGCAAACTACTTACTCAGCAGTAATAAAATATAGTAACTTCTGAATATTTTATGACAATGCTTTAGGTGTAGAACTTTATCAGAGTCTGTTACAAAATAATTGTGTTAAGGAAATGAAAAGAACAAGTGGAATATAGAAGGAGAATGGTACAGATTCAATCCTCACTTATTATCCTCCACTTTTAAATTTTCTTTTTCCCCAGAACTCTGTAACCATTTAGAGACGATTAACATCAGTGTTCCATTAAAAGTTAATTTTTATAACCCATAAATACATTTTAAAATTAAGCCCTCTCTGTATAGCATACATGAAATAAATTGCCACAGTGGCCTGTGCAAAGCAGAAAAAGTAGAACTTGACACACTATACTGTAAGGTAGAGGAATAAGATTGGCTTTTCCTCTGAAGCTTAAAATTAATCAGTTCCCAGACTTTGGTGGCACATCCTCCATAACTGTAATGTGATGACACAGCATTATTACTGTTTATTACAATTTATTCCATGTTTATGACAATTTTTTTTCTGTTTCTTTGTGTATTTATCTTGACCTTCTGTGCATGGACCATTAGAAGTTGGACCATTAGAAGTTTTACAGGATGTTGTTGCCTAACTGAATTTTCCCACATGTTCCTCAAAATTATTTAGTAAACATGCAGTCAAAATATGTACAATTATGTTTAAGTAAATTAATGCAAACCAAACCAGAAAAATGCACAGTAAACTATAAATATGTATGGGTTGAACTGTAAAGTTCTTCCTCTCTTTTTAACAAAAATTATTTTGTTAAAGGTTTCCTTTACCTTCCTGTTCTTCCAGAATTCTTTTTTGTTGTCTTCTCTTTTTCTGTTTCAGCTCTTCTGCTTCTCTCCTCAGAGAACTTTCCAATTCTTGGATCTTCTTTGTTTCTCTGATTTAATGAAGATAAGAAAAAAATAAAACCTCAAACCTTAATTAGTTTGGCAAGATATTCACACTGAATGCTCTTTATCAGCATGATCGGATTAATAATAAAGTTCATTAGGAAAGTATTTGTGCTACAATTATTTTATTTGTTTTTACAGACTGTGTCATCATTAAGATTCAGAGCTAACAGTCAGAGGAAAGTCACAGGACAGATAGAGAAGGTTTGTCAGTTGTCATGTGTGCAGAAACAAGCTACACATTGGTATGATCCCCTGTGTGCAGGCAGACATCCAGTGGTCTGTTTTAGAGGTGAAAATATTCGCAGTGTGAGGTAGATCCAAGGGTTCTGCCAGAGCCCAGATGGTGTGGGGTGAGCAGCTCCAATGCAGCCCAATAGCTGATGGGCTCCCCCTTCCCTATCTCCTCTCTTGTGGAGGTAAAATACTTGCTTTCTCCAGTCACACTCATTTCTCTATATGCAGAAAGAGCTTGGTTTAAGCTACTTTATACAGTACATCCCCAAACATTTTCAAACTCAAACTGTTTAGCAATCTTAGAATTGTTTTTCACCTGTAAGAGCAGCTCATGTCTGGTCCACTATCTTACCATCTAGACAATAATCATGTATTCAATTTTATACCAAGTAAGATCTGAAACAGCTGCTGAGACTCGGATAAAGTGGTGCAGGTCTTTTACCTTTGAGTATATCCTACAGGTTGCCTGAATGGTACATAACTGACCTCTGAAGATGTTTTCACATTTAGATAAAATACTTATCCCATTAATGTGAGGCAACATACCAATACAGAAAAACCACTTTAGTTAGAACATACTTCATTGTCTAAATAATGAAGTTTGCTTCAATCTCTTAAAACCTACTGACTACATCTGCCTGGTCAACACTGTAATATTACACTAATTTGCAAATACACAGTCAAAAAACCCCGCACGATTAAATATCTTCTTCCTTCTGCCAGCGGCAGGAACTGTGCTTGACTTGCAGTTGTTGCTGTTTGCTGCCCCTCAGCTGCACTGCCCAGTCCTGTGACACACCCTTGCTAGGGGCTGACTGCACAAACACAGTCCTTTGCTGTCCCACTGCTGCTGGCCCCACCCGTGCCACCAGGGCCTCATCTGCACACCACTGGGAGGAGTTTTTGTGGGGGATAATGTCGTAACTTCGAAGGGGGCTTTGATGGTACCTTTGATTTCCTTACCCACCCTTGGGGGTCCTTAAGGACAGGACTCTCAGAGGGTATGGCTGTGCTCTTGGGTAACTCCACAGTTACCTTGACATGTGATAAAAGTCAATTTAATTCCTACTTCTTCAGGCTTCAGAGCCTGCTGGCTAATCTGCTAATTGGGTTGGAGAAAAGGGAGGAGGAAGTGGAAAAAAGGGAAGTGGTGATGAGAGAGGGTGAAACCCCATTGCTGTCGAGAGTAGTAACAGGTCCATAGAGGAACAGGTCTTTCAAAAGGCTTCTGAAGGCTCAAGGTTTTCTCTGACCTGTTTTAACCGCATAAGAATTTCAGTCTGTCTGAATAATTTCTGGTCATTCTCTGTGTTTTAAGGGAGCCAAAGTAAACCTCCCCATGCCCTAACAAAACATTGCCCCTCTGTCACAAGTTATGCAGTCATCTATATCAGTTCTCTAGTTGCTCCTATTTCCAAATTAACATTTTATTATAATTAATGTGCTATTGTACTTTTAAATATCATTTATAAATATGTATAAATTGAAATAATCTGTAGCAGAAAGAAATTTGGAGTAAAAACATTATGAAACCTATGCCTCTCCAATATAAAATATTATAATATAAACATATTGCACATAATTACATATAATGACAAATGTGTCTCTGTGTGGTATGATTAGTGCTGCTGTAACAAAAGAAGAAAGAAGAAGATATCACTCTAGCTGTCAGCTATGTCACAAAATTAATACAGATGAAGCATCTCTCTCTCACCCTTATTCTATTTACTCATTAAATAGTCACTAGAAACTAACAAACAACTTGTATTCAGCTATTGAGTTACATATATCCAAGAAGGGAACATAAAAAATGATCACCTTTACCCCTTTTTTGGGGACAATGAGCAGCATTCAGGTTAATATATCTCATCTACACAAAGAACATGTGCAAAATGGCTCGTCAACTTCACAAAGAACAGAGGAGTTTTGCTGGAAACCAGACGACAAATTATGCTCTGAGCATGCCTTCGAAGATTATTCTTATGGGGAAACCTAGAAAATTGTTGAAGAAGAATCAAATCTAAATTGTATTAAACAAAATCAAGATCTTGAATAGCTCTATGAAGCTCTCATCAGAAGTGTAATACAGGACACTCTCTGAGAACATAAACATATGAAATACATTTGTGAGTAAAACTCTGGAAGACTCCTGAAAAATCAGAGCAATTAGCATGGAGAAAATGATGTAAAGTTGGCCGAAATATTTTAACAAACATTTCAGAAACCTCTGCAAAATTTCTCAAGCCCTGCTTGGGAGAAAAACATCCACTTATCTGAGAGTAAACAACAAGCTCCCATGCTTTGGTGGGGTGTGAGAGGGAAAAGGGAGGTCAAGTAAGCCACTCCAAGTAGGTGAGTGGACTAAGCAGTGAACTGCTGGAAAATGAACGATGGCCCAGTCTTGCCACCTCATTTTTGTAAGAAGTTTCTGAAGGCCTCATTTTTATCCAAATATGTAACAACATCAACTTCTAAAGTTTTGCTTTCTCATAGAATAGAAGCCTTGTTTTCAGTTTGGACACAGAGCAACTAACACCAAGTGCTGAGATGAATCTAAATGTCCTGGAAATTGGGTGATTAAAAATGATATCTTGGAATAGGTGTGAAGTTACCTTCGAACAGATGTGAAGTACATTTTAAGAAATTTAAGCAATCATAAGTGTGTCCCATCCTAGTGCTGCATTATATTCCAAGCCTTCCAGACTGTTTGGGAGCACTTATGAAATACATGCATTAAACCTGTAGCCAACTACTCACCAGAGTGGAACAGGAAAAAATACTCCATGCTCCCTTCCATATAAAACAACTGCTGTGACAGTATAAGCCAGTAAATGGTAAACAGAAATATAAAGGTAGGACAAATTTGTCTTGGCACATATAAAAGTAATTCAAGTAAATGTAGGCCCTGCTTATAAGTCTAAGTTTATTGCTGGCTAAATGTCCACAATAATTTTCTTCAGACATGAAAAATGTACACTGTCTTTTTGAAACCGTAGACTGAAGCAAAGTTCTTCTGTAATTACTAACATAGTAATAGACAATTTCTTGCTCTCCACACCTCTGAATTGTGGGAAAAAATACCAATCTAAGACATATTTTGAGGTAACGATACATCTCCCCTCTCCATCTATCTTCCTTTATTTTTTTTCAAAAAAAATTAAGTAACTCATGAAGGATCAAATGAATATCAATTAAGAACACACACACTTTTTTTTTTCGCACACAAAAGATTAATGACCAGAAAGCAATATTTACTACAGCATTTTCTTTCCCATAAGAGCCCTTGATTTTGCCAGAATTGAAAAATGCTGATCATCTGCCTACAAAATCACATTTTTTACATGAAATCAAGATATTATGTGAGTAATAGTTCCTGCAAACTATTCCTGCAAGCTCAGCCTTGTGACAGAGGGATCAAAGGGGAATGAGGAGATTTTCAGATGTATGGAAGGATCTTCCCAATGAGAGAGCATCTCTTTACCCTCAGATGGTGGGAGCTCATCTGTATCTTCTCTTAGCTTTTTACTTATCCTCATTTCTCAAAATGACCCTTTTTTTTGCTCCCCCCTGAGGGAAGAGGAGCAAGAATGCCTGGGATGAGTGAGGTCAAGCCATGTGTGCTTCGGTGGCATAATTCATTGTTCTAGAGTGACAGATCACTTGGCACAGGATGGGATGCTGGCTGAATCTGGCTTTCAGGAAGTCATGAGTCTTCCTTCAAACAAAATTACCTGAAGTAGTTTTAGTTTATTCTAGCCAAAAGAAAAGGGTATCAGAAGAGGTTGAGTCAACCCAATTGATTTTTGGCCAGTCTAGCACTGCTCTAAAAGCAGGGAGGGCTGGAGCTCCCCATCGCCACTTATAGCCTGGGCTTCAGAATTACTCTGCAAGCAGTAAAGCAAAAATGCTTTTATAGTCAGAGTCAGAAACAAGGGAGTGCCATGGGTGCATCCTCCAAAAACAAAGGCAGAAAAACCCTTGCAGTGAGAGCCAGTTTCTCCCTTGCTTTGTGATAAACTGCTGGCTTCTGATAACAGCTGCAGCGTCTCAGCACACAATCATCTTGCCATTACAAATACTCCAAGGACAAGCAGGGCTGTACTCTACAAAGATCTTGTTTCTTGTAAGTCAGACTCAGCTCTAAAGCCTACAGCAATCTCAGACCTCTGGGATCCTTTGTTTATTCTTAATTGGCTTTTAAGATCTGAGAGAACAATTCCAGAATGTCACTTTTAGTCAGTACAAGGCTCACATTTCTCAGTCCCTTTTGTTTGTGTCATGATCTTCTAAATTTTTTAATAATTCCATTTTGGATTGTGGGCTTTAAGTGGTCATTTTGAAAAATTCTATCTCAACATTTTATTTAGAATATATTGTGAAAAAAAGTAGGCTTTCAAATGCACTTTTTGTAGACAACTTTTCTTGAAGGAAAGATTCTGGGAGGAGATTTCAAGCATCTAGCATTACAACTGACTTAAAATGCTATTTCATGTTAGATCTGATTTAAACTTTTCTGAAAATTAAATTTGAGCACCAACAAAGAAAACTATGAGGCGTCCTAGAGCGGGAAAATGCTGCAATTCTGGAGCACAAAAGTCTCTATTCGGCCTTTTTTCCCGTCATAGTTGCAACTGAGATTCACAGTCTGAGTGGAAAAGCCTGGAAGCCCTGCAGAGGGCAGGTGCACAAGGTAAGTTTCTTCTCTTAACCCACTTGCTAGAGGTCGCCAAATCCTACCAGCCATAGGAATTTCATCACATTCAAAACTATTAGCTTTAACTCTTTTACTGGGTATTTTTGTCACTTGTTAATGTCATTTGTTTGTGGCTTGTTATGTTTGGTGTTTGCAGAGCTTTCATAATTTATTGCCTGATTATGCCACTGAATAGCATACACAACTCTTATTGACTTCAAGGGGAGTTTCACACAGAGAACATGGCAATATAACACAACACTTCTAAAGTACTTCCTATAACTATTCATGACTTTGTTTACATTGGTGTTAAGATGTGAGCTGAAGAATGGAAAATTATTCCCAGTAATACCTTTTGTCATACTCTACTTTGTGTGTTATGAAGAGAATAAGAATTTGCAACATTATGGTTCTTACCAGAACAGGAGAAAGCAAATAATTTGCCAGTAAAGCTGGCCAGATAGAAATTTATATGAAGAGGTCTTGGCACACAAAAAATTCAGCAATAACTGACTGAAACTGATCTATAAATGGGAAATTGCAAGCACTGAGAAGTCTCCAGGAAGAATAAGTGATTGTAAAGCAATCTTCTGACAGTATGTTGCAAGCAGTCAGGTAAATTTGTAGTCAAATATCCCCATTTCCCTGCTGAATGTAGGATGATGGCTACAGCTAGGGCATCAGACAGCAGTTTTAATGGTTGAGACCCTCTGTTCACAAAGGTAATTATTGTTCATTTGCTGCATTTAAACATTGAACTAGCTCCAAGGAAGACTGTCCACCAACATATGAACGTATAAATCCTGAGGAGAATCAATATCAGGGCTCAGAAAATGTCCCAGTTGAACTCATCAACCTGGCTAGAATCTTTACTGACAAAGAGGTGATGAGGAAGAAGATCGAAATTGATTTCCAAAATGATTATGACACCTCCAGACCAGAGGTTTCTGAATAATCTTCCAATACTTGTTGATAGCCTATTTCTCTGAAGGACAAAAGGTGATTTACAAAGGTGCTATCGGAGGATGAAGACGTAGTGGCTTGCCCCCAAAAACAGGTCATGAGGACCTTGTGAAAATGACATTTTGCCAAGAGAGGGAAAGAGATATAGCTCGATATGTATGGACTGTAAGCAGCAAAGACTCATGCTTTCCTACCATTGATGAGAAACTAACTGCATTATGTTGGGGAACTAAGATGGCATCTAAATTATTCCAAAATAATTTTTTTTCTTTGCTTTTAGCTTTACTTTAAAGGGCCCCAGATACTCAATCTGAACTGAGTAGAATCATTTGAAGAAGAAAAATCTGAAGGGCACAATCTCTTTCTTACCACACGCAATGATCATTGAGGACAATAAAGAAAAAAATACTTCAATCAAAACCAAAGCAAGTATAACTTGAAGTGTCATCAAATGTAAGCCTGTTCAAATCCTCCCACTGAAGAGAAGTGTATTCACAATAGGCAATACACCTATCTTTGCAAAATAGGAGGAAATCCACAAAAAGTAGATTCCTGGCTCAGGAGATCTTTGCAGACAAAGTGAATTTCAGTGGAGATTATTTAACCAGCTCTTGAGACAATTCAGATTGCATGAGATGTCAAATTAGGAAAATCCTGTTCTTAATTTAGTATTCTCATAGAATGGCCTGGGTTGGAAGGGACCCTAAAGATCATCTAGTTCCAGCTTCCTGCCATGGACAGGGACACCTTTCACTAGACCAGGTTGCTCAAAGCCTAGCCTGGACCATGTGCAGAGATGGGACATCCACAGCTTATCTGGGCAACCTATTCTAGTGTCTAATACCCCTCACAGAGAAGAATTTCTTCCTAATATCTAATCTAAACCTACCCTCTTTCAGCTTAAGGCCATTACGCCTTGTCCTATCACACGCCTTTTTTTCCAACAGGTCATCTCAGCAGGGTTTTTCAGCGAGACTATCACTGTATCAACACTTTCCAGTGGACCATAACTTCCCTGTCAAAGAGGACAAGAAAGACTAAGTTATGCTCTGGTGTGGCCCTTTCTCTCCTGGTTTCCTTTCTTGACACCTCATACTGTTTCCCCTTCCATGATTACCCTACCACACTCCTCTTTTTCACACTGAGGGAGGAAATAAGGTATCTACTACCCAGCATCAATGAAGCAAAAACTACTTCAACTGTAGAAGAAATGGATATTTTATTTTCAAGTACATGAAGCAACAATACTGCCTTAAGACACAAGATGTTAAAAAAAATGGTATCCACCTGTTGTTAGCTGCCTTGGAGTGGTTGTAAAGCATCTCACTGCAATGCTAGCCAAGCCAGTGAGTGAAATTCTCCTCTGTAACACCTCTGAAATGCAGAAAGCCTTCAGTGCTGCTGTACGCTTCTGGGGGTAAAAAGTGATTCAGCGTGTAAAGGGGTATTCTGGAAGAATGGTTTAAATATATTACGATCTGAATTTAATTCCTTCATTTTAACTCGGATGTACAGACTTAACTCGTATTTTGCCCTTTTTTTACTAAAGAATTCAGTAGAATTTGATCAACTGAAAGACAAGATAGAAGGAATACTTACAATTAAAACTCTAAATACTAGCTTTTGGGAGCTGAAAGAATTAATGGATTATGGTTATTTTCAGCAAGTACTATAACAGCAAATTTTTTTATAAATGAAGGACAACAGTTAGGGTCTTTCAGATTGTCAGCATCAAAAGGATAACTTCCAACACAAAAACTCTGTACATTCACAAAAAGTCAAAAATACACATATATTAACCTTCTCAAACATGGCAAATAATCAGGAAACTACTATCCCTTTTTACATGGCAAATTATTTTAATTATACTATCTGCAGTATGCAAAATCATAGAATCATAGAATCATAGAACGGTTTGGGTTGGAAGGCACTTAAAAGATCATTTAGTCCCAAACCCTCTGCCATTGGTAGGGACACCTTTCACTATACCAGGGTGTTCAAAGCCCCATCCAGCCTGGCTATAAACACTCCCAGGGATGGAGCACCTGTAACTTACCTGTTCCAGTGCCTCACCACCCCCATAGTGAAGTTTTTCTACAGTCTATCTATTCTAAACCTACTCTCTTTCAGCTTAAAATCATTCTCCCTTGTCCCATCACTACATGACCTTGAAAAAAGTCCTGCTCCAGCTTTCTTGTAGGTCCCCTTCAGGTATTGGAAGGCTGCTAAAAGGTCTCCCTGGAACCCTGTCTTCTCCAGGCTGAACAGCCTCAATTTTTTCAGCCTGTCTCCATAGCAGACGTGCTCTAGGCCTCTGATCACCTTTGTAGCCTCCTCTGACCTTGCCCCAGCAGGTCCACATCCTCTCATGCTGGGAGCCCCAGATCTGAACATATTAGTCCATACACTTCAAAACCCAAATAAAAACACTGATGTTTTCTGTTATCTCCAGAGCTTTCCTTGCCATGTTGTCCTTCATAATAACAAATTGGAAAGCAAAACTAGATGCCTAAAAATGGCAGCAATCCCTTTACTAAACAAGAGCTTTTAAAAAATAATTTTAAAGTTATCTTCTCTGTCATTTATAATGCCTGTCTTCTTTTTTTTTGTATCCCAGAAAGGCTGTGCCAAAGAGGTCCCCAAAATTTGTCAGAGTTAACTATTTCACTAAACTTCACTAAGATACCACTGCTGATGATTAATCAAATTTTGCTCTAAATAGGATTAATTCTGGTGTATCTGTGAAGAAGCTTGTCAGAGTGCACGTCCCTCTTCTCATCTGTCCTCGGGTCTTTTTTTCCTGCTGAATTTAAAATGAAGCTTGAGCTATAATCTTGCATGGCAGATACTGGATCGTTCCTTTGATAAACATCTAAAATGCTAATGAATGTGGGCTGCAGTTCTGAAACAGCAAAGCAAATGATTTGACAAGAATCTGGAGGGTAAAAAAAAAAAAAAAGGAACTTTCTGACTTAAAAGAAAAACTCTTTTTGTTCACATAGAGTATTGTTTCCCCAAGAAAAATTTTTCTGCTCTGCAGAAAACAGAAAAAATCCTACTACATCAAAATGCGGAAGCATGAAAAACTGATGAGCTTTCAGATTGTCCTCTTTTGCATGCAAATCATATCAGAAGTTCTCATTAGCATAAATGCATGAGCAGCTCTAAATGCTTTTAATTTCCAATCTCAGCCAGCAGAGGAGTAATTTGTCACTGTCAGGGTGAAAATCTAAAAAGAAAAAAAAGAGAGAAGGACTCCATGCTAAATTGGAATCATATAAATTTTTGATTTGCTAATTGACTGATGCTACAGTTCAATCAGCTGCCTTGAAGGTGTAAATAATTCAGTATACAGTCAGAAATAAAAGCATAATGTGCTTCTACTGAAGTCATATTAGCATTCAGTGCACCAGGACACACCTGACCATGTCTTTCTTACAGATACCCTTTAGACATGTTCTATTGCTATGCTGGCAAATGCACTACACCAACAAATATGTATTTAGCCTTTCATAGTCTAAAAATATTTAGTCTTTCATATTAAGAAATGCGATTCCAGAGATGATTTAAAATATTCTCACTCCAAATAATCTAGTAAGTCAGTCCTAATGCTTGCAGAAATGCTGGAATACATTTGTATAACACTAATGCAATTATAAAACATAGAGAGTGCATAAATGGTAATCCAACATTTCTATCAACTTTTAATTATCCTTTTTCTTTAATCAACTGCTTTAAATGTCATATGCAAAGTGTATTTTTTGCAAAAATGCTTCTCATCAGTGTGCATATTCTAAGGGTGTTGTAGAACCTGTATGGGTAGTTGCAATAGTTTGTGATTTACAATAGAGAAATTATATTCAGATCCTTTGTATGGCTTGTGTTAATAAAAGAAAAAAATTATTTCAAAGCTGTTTAGGTAAAACTGATTTTTAACTGACTAGTCACTTCCTTCTCACCTAGATCAAATAAGATTTACAGCCATTGCAGGCTTTTGTAATGCATTTGTACTTCCAAGAATATAAATGAATAATTAACAAAAATACCTTGAATATAAAAAAAACCCCTTCTCTGGAGCATATACAAGTAAAAGATCCAGTTCATAATTTACCAGATGTTTCAAGTTAATTATTAATGTCTCATGGATTGGTGTATGTGAAAATCAAATATGACTATACTGAACCCCAAAATGACCAGTTGACTTTGTTATGAATTTATTTTGCACAAATTCTAGCTGTACTATTTTGTTGTCATAGCACAGAAATTTATCAGACACATTCTATACATCAACAAATCTATTTTCCATGTCCTCATCCCTCCAAACATATATTTAAACCAGGTTCTATTTAAACAATTTATATGAAGACTTTATCCTGGGCAAAGAGCTGATTTTAATTGCCAGAAGCAGTCTTGAAATGGTTTTTGCAATGGCAGTCTGGGTTTCTGATAATGAAAGGCTTACACCAAATTCCCCAGTGTTTTCAACAAGGATTTAATCTGAATAAAGTCTGTAGTATTATGTTCCAAGGTGTTCATTTTGACTGAGCATTTGATTCTGCAGTCAGTGAGATCAATTATGGCATTGATTCAGTCATTCACACCTTTTCCTTGTCATAAATTGCACATTTCCTTTCAAAATAGTGTTAAAATGTAAAAAACAATAGTCAAGTAGTAGGAAAACATGAAATATAATGGGCCGAATGCAAACTGTGAGGATTGAGTTTCCAAACAACCAGATCCTGCTTGATCTGATAGTTGACTAAGGAAGAAAGATAAATCCTTTCACTTTATATTAATCTAGAAAAAGGAAATTTGAAAATTGGTTTTATGAATATAAGTTAGGTTTTCCAGAGTTCTGGAACACCTAACTCAAAGGCAAATCTCTATTAAAGCAAGTAGAAATCTTGGGTAAGAAAAATCTTATGATAGCAGCTTGTTTCCCCTCCCCAAACCTAAAGACCTTTCAGTGCAAGCAGAAGAAGCAGACAAGCGCAGGCAGGGCAGATACCCATGGAGGTTGTTTCACATAACAAAGCAGATATTATTTCTGCAGGCCCTGCTCCTCTTTCTCAGACTCTTTCAGGTTCTGGGATACCCATAAAAAGGGAGTGTTGTGGGGAAAGCCTTACTAAAATATGGATGTTTCACCATGGTGCTTGGTTCACCATTTGAAAGACGAGCTGCTTTGTTCTGCGGGTCTGGTCCCCAGTGGGAAGAGAGAGGGGTCAGCAAGAGGAAAATGAGTTGGATCACAGGATTAAACAGTGGGGAAATGTTCTGGAGTCTCATTCAGACTGTAAGTAGACAATTAAAATTTTGTATATAAATTTCAACGATTTTTAAATAGTTTTCCAAATTACTCATATATTCTTGTATATTGGTATTTTGGTCTTTTTAATCTCTTTTTATGTAGCTCCCTCTAGTTCTCTTGTGACTTGTACATCATTCTGGCAACAATTGTGGCAGCCTTTTAGATGCAGCTGAGGGAGATTAGTTGAGTTAAATTCAGTCTTGCTCTACCCAATTGTTTTGTTTGTATCTATACTTTAGACATTCATATGGACTACAACTACCATGTCTGGCAAAAGAATTGCAAATAATCACGATGATGGTTTTACGATGGTTTAAGACACACATTAATACATCCACTTATCCTTTTTGCATAATTATCGTGAGGAACACGGGAAGGAAGGGAAAATTTGGAAACAGATTTTGTGAGCAGGATGTCCTTACTGTTTGGAGAGTAGAGGGGCTCAGATGCCAGCTATAAAACCCAAATCAAGTTCCTGCCTGGCCACAGGTATAGGTCCAAGAGTTAAGCAGATATTGCAGTCCTGAAGCTCCTAGGCAGACAATCCTGGATGGAGGTAGATGAAGTTGTGATGTGTCAGCATCTCAGCATGCCTGGACAGGGCTCTTGAGTAGGCATGCTATAGCCCTGGGACCTCTCCTAGATCACACCAGTGGGACAATGTGTGCTGGACCAGACTGTGCTGGTTGGTGGGTTCATCAATGTGCTTCACAAATCTCTGTCTGGGCACTGACCAATGCCAAGAGAAAGACCTAATATATTTGCTTCTGTTTAAAACAAACAAACAAACAAACCAGCAAAACAAAACATTATTTACCTCCATTTGCCCCATTTCTCAAGTGAGCAGCCGAAGGGGGTGTCTTAATTTGCACTGTCGCTGGTAGGTGCGAAATACTGTAACCTTCCCAGTGCTGCCAAGCCCATTGTTTTCCCTCCCTGTCTCTCTCTCTCCAGTGTTTTTTGCTCCAACTCATTGCATTCATCTTTAGATTTAAGGTTAAATAAATAAATAAATAAACAAGGTTGATTGCAATCCCTTTGAGCTCAGGTCGCCTCCTTCTGCCTGCTTGGAAACAAAGATAAGGCTCTGACTGTGGTAGGAAATGCAGAGTACGATCACCAGGCACACTGCTGTAATCCCACCAGAACAGCACCAGGAGGTATTCCTGCTGCTGTGGCTGCTGCTGCTGCCTCCCAAGGGTTGTGTGTCCACAACAGAATCTGAATAGAGTGTTGAACTTCAGAGCCAGGAAGGTGGCTGCTCCCAGCCCAGGGCTTGAGGTGACTATTTCTGGGAGAGGAATCTAAGCAGTCTTTTTAATGCATTGCTTATCTGGCCTCAGTAAATTCCAGGGTCAAGTTGTGCTAGACATGGAGCTTGGGGACCACTCTGGGGACATCACCAGCTGTGGGGAACATATGTTCAGAGCTCAGTACTGATCATAGCTCATCAATGTGGATTTAGCCCCCATTGTGATGACCAGATACACAAAACAGGAGCCTGATTTACCATCAGAGGAAAAAATAACCTTAATATGGCATGAATGCTTGGGCCTGAAACATGTTATGTGATTTTATTTCACCTTTTCTTTCCTGTTTTTTATTTATGATAAATTGTCTCTGCTTCAGACTATGATAAATCCTCTCTGTTTCAGACTATTCTTAGAGCCTTTTTTTCCCCCCATACTAACATGGTTCACTCTTGCAGAAATGTATGCAAATTAACTTTTTATGAAAAATGGGGGCAGAAATAAAACATTATGCTGCTCTTGCAAAATAAAAAAAATCATTAGTGATTGCCAAAAGCAACAAAATTGATCTTTTGGCAGCATATTGTACATAATTATAAATTTTCTATTCTATTTCAGTCCTGTGAACAGCAGAATAGCCCTATCACAGGACACAAAATAATTCTGACCTCATGGTAACTCATTTGTGTACCTCATTCTGACCAGCTTCACAGAAGCATTGTTTCAGACAAGTCACATTTTCAGTGGAGCTTTGAGAAGGAGGGAGACAGCCAACACTTTTTCATTACTTGAAAAGTGCCAAGGATGCTATAAGCATACCTCAGGCAGATTTAATTGTAATATTAATTAACTGGTTCACTTACTCACTAATTAATCTGCTGCTCCATCTTTTTCACACTAATGTATTTCAGAAGCAGATTCAGAGGAAATGTTAGAAAAGTTTCTTATGACAGTCTCTGAACAAAAATTTGCAGAAGTATATGTACAAAAATTTCATTATCATTAGAATGGCAATGCTTAATCTAGTTATTTGATCTAGTCATTTAGAAGTAGGAAGAGGCAGCTACTTACTGACTGGATAGTATGACTAAAAGACAGTCAAAACATATCTTAAGAAACAGTTCTTAGAGTGATTATACACTAATAAATATATGTATTGGTGATATGCATAAAACAGGTAATGCTGCCATGTATTCAGCAAGAAGCATTTCTCAACCACAGAGAAATACATGAGATATTAATAATCAGTTTCTATTACAAAAATATACAGAAAACTCCACAACTGCTGTATCCTGCACACTCTGCCTCATTATTCATCTCTTCAATTTTTTTTTAGCTGGTAGATGCAAATAACTGCATCCCTGTCTATGAAAACCAACCTGCAAGAAATGCATTCCCCCAGTAGTAGCACTCCTTTTTTGTGGATTTGGAAACAAGATATTTCTGTTGCCAGAAAGAGGAGACAGCCTAACACTGTTACTTGTTCAGTAAGGGTAGATGACACTGGAGTTTTTTCTAAGGTACTAGTATGCATAGATCAGGTTTAGAAACATTTTCAATATATTGGTTAGGATTTCTCTTCCCTTGTGACAGAGAAGCTTTCCCAAGACAGCTTTAATTTACAAGGAAATAGAAAACAAGCAAACAAACAAACAAATGCACATATTTTCATGCCACTTTGCTAGTGCAAAGATGAAGAACTTCTAAAAGTAGGAGCAGGTAGAGAAGGGCATATCCATATCTCCTGCTCTAGGCTTTCGTAGGTACATTACTCCAGTGATAACGGAAGGGCTGAGACAAGGTTTACACATGGTGCAGCATGATTAAGGTGCCACTGGTTGTGATTCTAAACACTAAGTGCAAACATCTTTTATCACCTCATGGGACTCAGGACCTGTTAAAAAGAAAGACCAAAGAGCCTGAATGACTTTCTTAAGATCACACAGCAAACCTGAGGCAAAACAGGAAGCAAGTCAATGTCTTCAAGCAGAGGGAGGCACTTAGCACTGAGACACATTTTCTGTCTTTAAAATATTTTCAGAGGTGGGAAGAATAAATAACTTACAAAGAGGAAATTATGGCATAACATAATATTATGGATTCTTGACAAAGTCTTGGGAGTGCACAGTTTCATCATGGCTTCAGGACACTAAGGATAAACGAATTTTCACATAACAATTTGGCTTTTCGAAGTGGCACAAAACAAAGATAAAATCATAGAAATCACTCAAAACCACAGAATTTATAAAGAAACATCATCTTTGTATATCTACACTAAGATGTCGAACAAATCAAACAAATCCCAAGCCATGATGTATTTCTTCCTCAATGGGTTACTTAGATTAAGAGACAAAATGCATCCTGATAATATGCATTGTTAAGCTGTTTCACATGGATAGTCCAGTGTTCTGGCTCAGCTCTTACTCTAAGGGATCATTCAAGCTTATAGCTCCAACATGATGAGGAAATCAGTGTTCATTCTTCAAGAGGACTGCCTCTGAGACTGCAATAAAGTTAAAGCACTTTATCTTTTTGCTGGAAATTTTTTCCTTATCAAAATAGAAGAAAAGGTATTTGTTTTACAGATAAAGTTGTTAACTTTATTAAACTTGAGGTACTGACCATCTTTCAATGGACAATATGAAACAGCCAGTGGTTCAGTGGAAAATATGAAACCACCCTTGATTCAATTTATACTTGTAAACAGGCAAAATTACCACGATCAATAACACACTGAATGGAACAAGCTGAAAATGGTCTAAAATATGTCAATGAATACATGTGTAAGACTTTTTTTTTGTTGAATAACAACCTCATTCCACCATATTCATACAGCAAGACATGCAGTCACCATCACACATACCTTAACAATCAGATGTGGATAAAAAGGAAAATAATTCTTAAATTTGACAAATCATTGAACCAAAGAGACAAAGGGAAAGTATTGCAACAGTAATCGTATTTGTCCCAATTCTTTCTTTGTGTACTGACTCAGATTTCTTTGGTGTTATCAGCCTGCCAAAACTGATACACTTCCTCCAAAGCTTGGCCAAGTAGAACATTTCATTCTCCATTAAAAGTCTGCCTGGAAACACTACACTTTTGCTATCTAAATTGTTTATGTACATTTCAAGTAACTGGTCCAGTTGTCAGAACAGGAAAACACTGTCCATTTTAAGGTAAGAAAATACTTTTGAAAAAGCTGCAAGTTGCTATTTGAAATTTCACTTCAAATTAAATGCATTTATACCAATTGTTTTTGAGAGTCCTTTCTCTAAATGATGACTTCGTTTCTTGCAGACATTAGCGAAAAAGCAGGAGGAAACTTCTGTTTTGTTTGTAGCAGCCTTTCAGGAAAGTCTGCAATGGTAAATGCTTGAGGTAATTTGGTGTTCTGCTCTGTCTCAGCAGCTAAATCCTTTCAATAAAGTAAACATTTCATTTACTATAAATTGACTTTTTTCTAAGCAAAGTGGTAAGTTTCTATTTGTATCACTTTTGTTCCCAGACCCTATTTATAGAAGAACAATTTTGCTTCAGTTTCTAGATCTCCCAGACTGAGATTTTCAGTAATTTATGTAGACTTGGGCAATACTGAGCATCCTGCAATGTCTTTTGTTCACTAGGGAAAGTAAACAAGAAGGACATGAACCCAGAGAACTGAGCAGTAATTCAGCATGCACCAGCATATCACTCTCTCTTTAACATGTAGCACTCAGTATATAAGAAAATTTTTCAGAAAACATAAGCTTGAGAAATAATGATTATCTGCAAATTTCTGGAAATTTCCTTGCTTTCTGGATTAAGAATTCACCCTGCATTTCTCCACTTTATAACTGCCACATTTTAGATGCAGTCTACTTTTATTTTTGTGACTTTTTAGGAAAAGTAGTGGCACGTTTTCTTGTGAGGCAGCAGCAACCCCGTTTCAAATTGCCAGTGATATCCTGCTGTGCCTTTATGAAATAGGGGATACAGTGTGAGAGAGAGGCAGCTCTCATAAGAATTCTATCTGGCCTGGTACAAGCTAGTATTGCTTTCTGCGTAGAAGAGTCTTGAAATGTTAAAAAAATAGCCCTTTGATTCAGCCAGGGCATTTTCATCTCTTTTCAATCACACTATGAACATCTTTTGCTCACTGAAAAATGCATCCCAAGGCATTGGAAACAGATTAGCTATTGAAGTCTGAGTGAAGTGGTATTTGCCACCATCTGGTTGTGAACCCTACAGAGAAGCTATCGATCGGTCTGCTTGCTATTTAAGTGGTAGCCATATCCACACTGATGTCCCAATTAAGGAAAAAAAAAGGCATTTAATTGGAAAGACAAGTTCACACATTTCCAAATTTTATGGCAGGCCCATATGAAACAAAAAATAATAATAATAAAAAAAAACCCCACAGCAACAAAACGAAAAAACAAAGCAAACAAGAAACTTCATAGGAACAAAAAAAAACTTGAAAAAAATGGTATGTCAAAACTGGATTTTTTCAAATTGGCACAGACATTACCATATTTTACTCAATGAAATTATGAACTATCCTGGAAGGGATGGGGGAGGGAAGAAAAATATTTAATTATTTTTCTTATATAAAAAGGCAAAAAAAAGCACGTGGACTCCAAAATGGCACCTTTCCAGGAACCTGATGAAAAATCTGTTATCTTTTGAGAGAGAAATTAAGTTTTGTAGGTTTCTAAAATACACAATGATAGGTTTATATACTGCTTGAATTTTAAACATCTTTTTTCTCTGCATTTTGGAGAGCTCTTGCTGTCCTAGTTTAGAAGGCAACCTATATTTACTAGACCTGAATGAATCAACTGCAGTGAAGCCATAACTCCTTTCTAATCTTATTCAGAAATCATTGATTTCTTTCACTTTTAATGCAAATAACTAAGTTTCTCTAAAGTAACTAATGCCCAGCTACTCAGAACCCTTTATCCCTGTACAGACCAGACAAAATTACATTTCCGGAACTTTATTTTAGCAACTTTATTTTTAGCCATTTTCCTACAAAAGTGTGTGATGCTGTAATTCTCATGAGCATGAGGTGCATGGTTGCCTGAAGACTTAAGACTGTAGCAAAATATTAGTCCTTTATTATGGCTACAGGAATCAATACACAACATATTCAAATAATTTTATTTTTAATATACTTGATTTTTTGTAAGACTAAACAAAAAAAAAATTTCCTTGGACCCCACTAATATTATAACCAGCAAAGGGATTAAAATGTCATCAGAGCTTCAGTTTGAGTTTCATTCCACCAGTGCAAGATAATATCCTTTGAATTCTAAATATAATAATGAGATTTCAATTAGTATCTTTCATGTATTTTTGATTGCCAGTAGCTAGAATGGCCTGTTCTGTTTGCCCTCCAAACTGCAGCTGCTTTTTTTTCCACATACATCAATGGTAAATCAGTAGCTCCTAGGTGTCAAAAGGTGAACTGGCATTGCCATATTTTTAGTATAGATAGGTAAGATTCCACTGAAAACAACCAATCATGTTTCTGTTCTTCTCACCTGTGTATTAATATGGGAAATATTGGAAAATATTTTATATTCCACAGCAATGAACTATCAGAATACAAAAAATGAAAAATGAAATAAAAAACCTTATTGCCTTATACACTGAGTTAAGTAGCTGTTTTTCCCAAGGCAACCATCAAAAATATCTGGCACTGGATTACCAACAGAATAATATCTAAACCAAGAAATGACACTTGTTCAGCTGAAAAAAGGAAAACATTTAAAAGAAGTGTAGAAAAGATATCCTGTATCCTGAAATACTAAGTTACTGCATAGATGTGTACATATTATCAGAGAATGATATGCTTTTCAAGGATCCTTTCCTAAAAAAATGGGCATCACTTTGGGGAAAAAAAAAAAGCACAAAAAGAGGCTTTTTTTTGCCCAAGAGCCTTGTTTAAAGACATGCAACAAACGCTTATTAAATAAGGATGTGGTGCAAGTCCCCACTAGACTCCAAGGGCTGGATATTCTGCAGCATGTGCTGGGGTCAGGATATCTCCAAATGGATGTAGGATAGCAATGGGTGACGTTTGAACATCGACCAATACTGACGTCACTCCCTAGAAACAGAACGTCATCCGCCTTCTGCGCTCAGGCAGCTCCATACTCTGTCCTGTTCCAGGCTCCACCTTCCCCAGCCCACCCGGAGCAAGAGGCCAGGAGGCAGAGGGCCAGAGAAGTGACTGAGAGGTGCTAGGAATGAACTCTCACGTCACAGCATATGAGGGATCCCTTGCAGTGGACAAGAGCTGTGGAATAGCTCTACTTTCCTTTCTGTACACCAGCCAATAGAGCTGAGACTGAAAGGAGAGTAAAGAAGAAACTGGAGTGTAAGCATGGCTCTGAATTACAGTCTCTTCTCTAAGCTGCTCATGAGATGTCACAGCTGTGTGCCTCTTTTAAGCCTGGACTAAAACACTGCAGTCTAGATCACTCATTTGCAATCTAACAGCTTTGTCCATAACCTGCAATTTGTCACCTGTTTTTGGATTTGTACGTGTAGTACCTGTCAGCAATGTGCAATGGAATGTTGGGCAAAATCTTTTAATCTTTTAAGGTTTTATATCCACAACTTCAGTGTGAATTACTAAACTGTCTCCTGTGTACATGAGCAAGCTACATCTCTTAGTGAGACTGATGGAACTAATTGAAAATTCAACAGGACAAATTAAAAAAAAAAAAAAAAGAAAAAAATGTATATTTGTTTACATAGAGGTGATCCGTGAAGGAACTAACTGATAAGTGAATAAAAAAACTAACGATTCTCCAAACATGCCATCTGTGTCCTCAGCACCAGAAGATCTCAATCCCAAGGAATAAATTTCTGGTATTAGTCCTTCTTGATGCACTCAAAGATTTTACCTTAGGACACTTCATCAACAAGAGCTGCCCATTTTACCTACTAAAGCATGTCTAACAGACCAACCCTTAAATACAGCAAAGCAGAAGAGAGTAAGCCCATGATGAAACTGACACATATTTATTGATATCTTTCCCAATGGTAATTTAGAACATCTAAATCTTAGGAGCATATTCAGGCCATTATATTTTGATAACCAGTGAATGATGAACACTCCTCCATTTTCTCATAAAAGCTGTTTTTCTATATAATGGAGACACAAATATTTACTACAGCAGGTCTCTAACTTGCATCTCCCAAAAAAGCACACTATCTAGCAACCAAGGAATTTTTCTTTCTCCCTAGTTAAAGGAAGATGACTTATTGCATTGAGCCTGACATGGAGGTAGAAGTTCCTATTTAGCCAGAAGGCAGCATCCTCTCTCCTGAGATTTCCTATCAGCTGGTTTTGGGTGGCCTCCTAGTGAAGGTCTGGCACCTTTGTCCCTTGTGTTTAGGTGTCACACCAGGAGCAGCAGGTGCTGTAATACTAGATACAGTTTAATATTTGGATCTAGGTGCTGATAAGGACCTGGTTCAATCCAGGCAGTATATTGTTTTCCTGCTGTGGAGGCTGCAGCCTCAATAGGCCATTGTAGAACAAAAATGTAACCAATATCTTACAAGTAACCTAAACCTCAGCTTCCCATAAAAACACACAACTCATGCTAGAAGCAAGAATCACTGTAGCATTCTCATATAAACTGATATTACTGGGGCAAATACTTTCTAAAAGAGAACTGTCAAGGAATATTATCCATTTTAGATGTTGCACTCTTTTCTCCATTAGTCTCAAATTCACAGCTGTTATCCTACATTATGCAATTGCAGTGTGTGTCTCAAAAAAATAAAGTAAATTCATGGCTCTACATTAATCAAATGGGTGTGATCTATAAGATTTGGGCTTCAATGGGTTCTAAGAAATCACACACACAAACAAATGAGGCATAGATACATAAAGAAAGAGTTCAGAATGTGCATAAATATAAATTATCTCTGAATGCAGTTTCAGTGTGCTCCCAAATGGAAAAACTGAAGAAATGGAATTACTAAACAGATCAAAATGTCTCATACTTGAATTTTGTAGGTTTGGGTCATTGGCCGTCAGCCTTTTGGGTCTCACTTAAATTGTTCACATGTTTTTTGTTACAATATTTTTTTAAAGCTGAAAAGTTTTCCTAAATTAAAAAAAAAAGTTAAGAAAATAGTAATGAAAAACCCAAACCAAGACAAAATTTGCATGGGAAAAAACCCCCTAAAACATATTACTGCCAATATTTTTCTGCCTAGGCTGGGCTTTCTGATCAAGAGCAGAGATAAAAATCCCATAAGAGTGAAAAATGTTACAATGAACAATGTTAAATTGAATACAGGGATATGAGAAAGGCAACTAAGGGCCCTTGTCTTGGCTGTTAGCATCTTGAACAAATGCTTTAAACACAGGGCTACCAGCCCCCCTATAGCCAATGTCTTCTTCTAAGTCTGAAAAAATTTCTGTGAGTCTGAGGTCAGACAAGCACAGAGTAGGACAAATCTTGAAGAATCAAAATTTAATGGGACAAAGCCATTGTTTCCTGCCCAGTTCTATTCCTTAGCTGATGGTCACTGAATACAGAAAATGAAATCTCATGCCCTGACATAGTTTCCTAAAATTTATTCAGTTAACAATTTACAAAACTTAAATTATTTGTGAAACTATCATTCAACATTAAGTTTCCAATAAACTTCACGTATAAAATACCCAGACCACTCATCTGATCTAGGATAGCATTCCATATTTTATACTGTATCCCATTTCTAACAGTGCTCAGAGGATGAGTTGCATAAGCAGGTTTGAACCTGGAAAACAAAGAATAAAACCCTAATTCCTTAAGACATGCATATGCCTGTAGCATTCTCTAGCTAATATTATACAATATAGAACTTATCTTAAAAAACAGCATATTTCCCCTGTTGCAATCGGAGCAGTATATGCTTTAAACATCACAGGCTCATACTTTATACATGAGTGATTTTTCCTCAAAAAAAAAAAAAAAAGGAGAGTCATCCAAAAGTTTTATTTTTTGCAGAATGTCCTTTTGTTTCAGTGGAACAAAATATACTTAGTGCTATTTCATTCAATAATGACCCACACGCTCTGTGTTCCTGACAGCTCACCATGTGATTAGTCCTTCTAGACAAACAGGATTGTTTCTCCACTTCTGTAATTGATTCTGATGTGCAGGTCTGGACATTGCTTCTGTGTTCTGCCACTTTGATTCGCCTACTTAATTGAAAATGTGTTATGTTTACAGAACATCAGAGGGAGTGTATAGTCCTTGACAAAAGTCTGCTGAAGCAACTTCAAGCCACAAGATGGCAATAGTGTTTACATATTTTATTAGCACTTAGCTTATGCTCTGCTAGATAACCTACACTTTGGTTTATGCTAAAATAAAGTACTTGGGATTCCAGTCCAGAGTGGAATCTTTAAATCTAAAGTCACATATGTAAAGTTTTAGTCATGACTTTCACACCAGCAGGGCACGTGCAGTGAGTCACGCTATGGAAGCTGTCACACCACTGCCGTCAGTCACCTTTCCCAAGCCAAAGGTACAGTGACACTCTGGAGCAGAGAAGCATCAGTTGGCTCATTACAGGACATCTTTGGGCCAAGGAGCTCAATTCATGCCCTGTGGACTGCAGCTGAGCTACCACAAATCTGCAGGCCTGCTGGCAGTGTGCTTTCCCTTGCAGATGGATTCTGTGCACTGGGTGCACCCACCAAGCACAGCTGTACCTCACTGTTTGTGCTGGGTACACAAACACTGGATGCCTCACAGAAAAATAAGCCCCAAAAAAGCCTGGCAGAAATTCTGTGGTGGGGTACAACAAGCCTCCATGTTGTCCCTGGTCACCTCACTGGATCCACAACCTCTTCCACTCCTCCCAAGCTTGGGCAACACAACAACAACAGGGGCTCCTAGTGTCGGCTGCTTCAGATCCAATTTTTTTTTTTTTTTTTTTTCAGAAAGAGGCTCATTTACTATAGTTTTAGTTTCTTCAATGAAAAGGAATAAATTAAAACTGTAGTAAATGAAATTGAAAAGAATTGAAAATTCTTCTTTCTTAATTTCTACTTAACCACCTCTGAAAATTTAATCCTCCATGTCCTTTACATTTTCTGGGAAACTATCTACCTTAGCTGGTTAGGAGACTTTTTGTACTAAGCTACTTGCCTCACTCTCTTGAAATACAATCGAAAGCCTACTGAAGGGAACAGAATCACTACCTAATTTCAGCAGTATTTGAAACTCCTGGTGTTTGGTTTCATCCTAGTGTCATTACTGCCAGGCCATCCTTATTCCATAATGAATTTTCTATATATATATACATATTAAAACACATAACAGAAATATTTTTTTTACAAAACAGTATCAGAGTAAATACAGGATCATCAAAGCAAACTCCTAACCCTGCAATGGCAACTGCATTACATCCCTAAGCAAGGAGCTTAGGAGTTAGTTTATTTAATGATGTGCTTTAATTTGGAGTATAATATATTAGGCATGGGAATATTTGTTCTTATTTTTTGCCTAAAATATACCCCTATAGTAAAGCACTATACAGAAATTAGTAAAACATAAACACTACAACATGATAAACAGCTTCACAACAATCAACTCCGAAGAACATCATCTTGTCTGTTTTATTATAATCTCAAATAAAGTGAGTAATGACTTCAGACTGAGGATGAACCCACGGAGCAACTTAGGACCATGGAAATGCTTCACAGAGGAGAGTGAAGGGAACAAAATGAGTTCTTAAGGAAGGTCTTAGTTCAATTAAGGTCTAGTTCAATTTTGGCCATTAGAAGATTAAATCAAGAAGGTAAACTCACAAAAATGTATGAGCAAGCCTCCCTGCAACACTGGTATTGGGAAACAGGATGGGAGCAGAGAGGGAAGGTGAAATAGTGAGGCCTGTTGTGCGGAACAATGGATTATTGATGCCAAAGGCAAAAATGGCAAAGAGGAACATCTCAACAGCTGCTTAGATTCTGGGTCAGAAAGACATCTTTATCCAATCATTTATGCATGTGAGCATATGATTCATTTTTGCCCTGAACAAAAAATGTGTCCAATCAGTTTTCTGAATAGATACCTAAATAGATATTGAGAGATAAGAAATGAGACAGTATAAGACTGAGCTGTAAAAACAAAGGGAAGGAAATATTTCTAGGCAGTTACCTTATGTTGAAATCCAAGCAATGAATGTTGAAATCCAAGGAGAAATGAAGGGAGGATGGATGTGGCACTTGTCTACAGGGATGGCGTTACTTAAGTACAACCTATTTTAACGCAGTAGAAAAGGTCTCAAGAAGGACTTTGAAGAAACAAGATAATAACAAAGTGGAGCCTTTGTTCTTAGGAGGAGAACAGCTAAAGGAGAGGCAAATGTTCCATAGGGAATTGGGAACAATGTCAGGGAACATATTATCGTGAACTGATGGGTTGTGATGGAAGCAAGTAGACAAAAAAGAGGGTGAGAGGAAATAGAGGGCATTAGAAATGGGGCTGTTGCTGTCTGGGGAAAGGGAGTTTAAAGGATACTGTGCCACTCAGTTGACAGCCAGTGATTTCAACGTGGTCCATAAAATGTTTCAGTTTGGTTCATCACTTTTCCCAGAGAAGGAGGAGGATGATATCACTCTATGCTGGCATTCCCACAAAAGGCAATACTTTGTCCTGTGCCAGCTGCTGTCAAAACTCATGATGCCGAGGGACAATGACCACAGGTGGCAATTGAGCTTTCAAACAGCTGTTGCCTCCTCTGGTTTCCTATGGACCAGCCTTGTTCCATACATGGGACACCAGCTTGCCCTCCTGCTGCCCTCCTTCGTCCTCTCAAGTATGCTGCTGTGAGGCAAAGATTCAGTGAAGTTCAGAATAAATTGACATATAGCTTAAGCATGATGGTGCATTAAGACTATTCATCAGAAACCTTCTGGTTTCCTGATGGAAGCAATGGATGAGCACTACAGGGCCTGCTTTTACTCAGTCAAAGGCAGCTGGCACTTTGGCTCAGTACAGATTGTAGAATCCATCTACATGAAAGAAAGATTTCAGTATCTCACTCTAAGCCTGAAGAATCAAGACTGGATTTTCAATCCTATTTCTCACCCCAGCTACTTCAGTGACCTATGGTAGCACATTTTATACCACAGCTTTCAAAATGACTGGTAATCTTGCTGCCACACAGCCTGATCTTCAGACACACTCAGCTCCAATTGCCAACTTAAAAATCAAAGATTATATTTGAAAATGCTGCTGTTGTCTCTGGCCCAATACTCCTGTTTGTAATAAGGAGTTAGCTTATTTCCCAAGAATGCTGAGAATTTAATTACATAATGTCTGTAAAGCAATTGGAAGAAAAGCACTATATAAGTGTTAAGCATTATAATTATATTAAATGTGTATGACCAGTATTGCAGGGAAGGGATGTGATTATCTAATAAGCAATGACCTCTCATCACCAGCTATAAAAGACTTTGCAAAGACCACAATGTTCTGCTAGCAGAGGCTGAATTAAATGTCTAGGATATCAAGAAGTGCTTTTTAAATTTTCATTGCACAAAAGGTTAAAAGAATTTCTCTTAAAAACATGTGCTGCCCAATCACAATATTCTCAGTACTGATGGTTTTCAAAATGCTGGTACAGATATTAACTGGAAGAGCTAATTTGAGACTATCTGCTGTCACCAGTGCAGCTTCAGATGAATGAATTTTAATCTGACCCTCAAGAGTCAGTCTAGCCGAATAATAACAATGAAAAATGCATGAGAATAGCAATTTCAACATGGCTATTTCACAGACAAGCTTATTTTATGCATCACTAGCAAATAAATCAAGAAATTGGATGGACTTTCTGAATGTCTTTCACTGTTTTAAGTAAATCTATCTGGCCAGTGTAACCATCAGTTCCAAAGACTGGAGGGTAAACAGAGGAGGAATATTGATTGATTGCTTTATTTGGAATGGAATTCCTAACACGACTTTTGCCAGGAATTTAGCTTATAGGAGAGAAACTTGCTATCTTGTTGCTATAAACTGAACCATAGGATATCCTAATTGCTAGCATTTGGATTTCAATGATCATCTAAACAGAAATTGCATCTTGAAAAACCCTTGTGCAACCTTTTCATGAATACCATAGAATAAAAACTGGCTGTTAGCAACAAGTTGTTATACAGCTCTGTGGAAAGGGCTAATGAAATGTTTTTTAAAAGCTTCCACAAAATATACTATAATGTGTCCTGGTTTGTAACAATAGGAATTACATATTATCACAGAAAAATAAACAATTTAGTTCAAGTTCAGGTGACAAAAAAA
>VXBC01013380.1:1577710-1650577 GCA_013399945.1 Ploceus nigricollis
AAAAAAAAAAGTCAGCACATTCTGTCAAAATGCTGTGGTCTGTCATTTTTGCTCTAAAAGTTTCGCACTGAGAACATACAATGTGCTATTATCAGGCAAACAAACAAAAATATTGGGATTGGTGTGTCATTTATCTAGTTCTAATATTAGATGCTCAGGTTTAAATTTCAGGCCAAGTCCCTGGACATATTTCATGTGATTTGGAAGATGGCCCAGTCCTTTGTGTTAACACAAAACAGAAAACTTTTTAGATTAGTGCTTACCAGTGGATTCAAGTGGAGCTCAGACAGTTGAAATTTCATAAAAACCATCAAACCCTAAACAGTAGCTGACAAAAACAACAGAACATACTTTGTTTTTAAAGGGAAGTTTGACATATTTTACTTGAGGAGTGTTTGCTTTTCCTATGTAAGAACTGATGGAGCTTCAGGATATTATTCTTTAACATAAATTGCTGTATATATTTCCATATCTGAAAATCTATATAATCAGATGGTTTTTAAAATGCTTTTCAGTGAAATCGTCAAGCATGCACATATGCATTCAGCTCATAAAGATTCCTCCTCTATTGAATGAGGCATTGTAATTGTTCTATTAAACACAATGAGTTAGATACTTGATGTGTTATTATACCTTAGCAGATGCACAGGAAATGACTTCAAGGTGTTACGTGTGGCACTGAATGGTGGGGACTGAAGATTATGTTTGAGAAGTCTTAAACAAAAGCTTGTTTCATTTACTCTACCCTATGTGGATCTCCATTCCTATGGGCAGTTTAAACATGATATCAGAATTATAAAGAAAATTACATACTGCCAATGTACTTCAAATTGCAATGCTAAGAACAAAACTAAGCAAATGTTAATGAAACTGCTCTTTTCCAACTCTTCAGCAGGAAGGTGATATGAAGCCCTTCTGGGTTTCATTTCCAGTACCTTTCTCTCCTAGCCTGATATTTGCAGACTGATACAGATGAGAGAGAAATCCTCATGGGCTGTTTGAGATAACTGAGCCCATTGTTTTCTGTGGAACTTCCTCTGTAAAGCTGAAATTGTTGTGTAATAACCAAGAACCCACCTGGAGAATGGATCTAACAAGAGAGAGGTTGAAGGAAGTATCCAATGAGAGTAGACAAAAAGTGTGACTTTAAAGGCAACAACAACATATATAGAAAGAGAAATTTGTGTTTAGAGACACATAACTAAATATATAGTGTTTCTATTGCAATACAGATATTCAGGAAAGCCTGGCTTCATAGGTTCAGAAGAAAACCAGAATAAAATTCCATGAAACTCACAGGTGTGTTTGTACTAATAAGATGTGTCTCAGTGAAAAGATAAATTTCTATGCCATAGGTTCATATCACATGGTTAACACCACTTTCATCAACCCGAGTAAGTCAATATAAGATTTGCACTCCCCAGAGTGGAGAAAAGAAATAATAAATCTGAATACAAAAATCCTCTATGAAAATGTCCATCTCAGGGAAACTTGTTGATAATCTACTTCCAGTTCTGTAGGGCTGATTCAGTTCAGAAGTATATCTGGGTTTTATCTGAGTTAGCATCTATTTTCAAACAGTACTATGGCATGTGAGCCGGGGTGACTGCCATCAACAGGAAGATCCACAGCATTCTAAAGGATGTCTTGGAAAGCCACAGGGAAGATAAGTATACAGATGCAGCACTAGATTCTGGTCCAATGGAGCCAAAGCTTGAGCCTCCCCACTTTCAGTGGTATCATTTACAAGATTTTCAGAGCAAGTATATTCAACATAATAAATCTTCAGTCCCCCATCAGCAGGAATGGTTGCAATGCTATCCTTTCAATACCTTTCATTTTGGAAAAGGTGTGCTGACAGTATGATAACTATGTAAAAATATCTCAATAAAAAATGGAGGCATATCAAAACAGAAAGAAAGTGGTGTTTAACAGATATTTTCCAGCAAGTTTAATGGGAGGACAAAACTTTCTGAAAATTGGAGGAAGACTTTGGGAGGAAGAAGGTTACATGATACTATAAAATATTTTTGCATTTATGCACAAACCAAAGCATAAATGATGGAGCTGGTAAAAAATAAAAAACAGGAAGAAATAAAATACTGAATCTCTTTAAAGAAAATAAAAAGACTTGCTCTCAAGCAGGTTCTTTTGCCATTTCAAACATGTTCAGATGAAAAACAAGTTTACTGTGTAAAAGAGACTATTATTCATGCAAAGTTAAACAGTGATCCCAAAGAAAATGTCTTTAAATACCTGTGCACACTGCATGATAAAACTTGGACAGGACAAACACCTTACTGTTAGCACGATTGCACAGTCAGGAGAACTACTCATAGGCTATTTTGTGTGCGTAAAATATCAGGACAAAGCTGCAAGGAAGTTTAAATAGTTTATAGTGAATCTAGCAGAGCCTGACAACAAGTGGCCAGAGATTGACCTGTATGAGCTACAATTATTGCTAGTTAGTTATTGAAAATTCATTTTTTAAATAATTCAACCATGTTATTCAGCACTGAGATTAATCACACCATGGCAGTGTGCATCAAACTTGCTCTTTATGATGAACTTGTTTCAGCTAGTGGCTCTCCATATGTAATCAAGGAACTCCATTGGGTTGCAAAGAATTGGGATTTCATGCCTGTGACTAACAGCCTGAAATAGTACAAGACAAAGAAAATGAGCATAGTTAAGAGGCTTAGCCAAGTTTGTTAGTCTACAGAAGGACATTTACAGAACCACAGGCTTCACTTACACATATATATAAGCAGAAGACAAAAATCAGCAAATTTCATCAGATAATGCTGCTAAATGCTGCAAGCTTTTCAAACCACGACAAAACAAGCAAACAAAACCCCTTAGATACATAGAAAAATCTAGTAATGCCACTAAACCATAAATGCCTAAACAGTTAAGTTCTTTCTTCACAAGACGCTCCAAAATAACAGAAATGCCAGGTGATCTTTGGTGTCTTGCCATGGTACCTGAACCGGCCATAGGCTAGAAGATCGCAGCCTGGTAGACCTGTATCTTAACAAACTCTCTGGCACTAGCTACCAACAACAAAGGAGATGAAAAATGTCGCATGGTAGGACAACCATGATCTCAGCAGCCTTTGACAGCAATTCACCGCGACCGAAGAGAAAGAGACAGTCTAAAATCAGTACAGGCACAACCTTTGGAGCCCCCAGAGCTATACCTGGGAAAGTATAAAGAGCCACAATAACCCTGTGTATGGGGAAAGCTTAAACCCCAAGTGTGGCTAGACAAAGAGATATTCTAACACTAGGCTGAAGAAAAGCATTGGCATCCACACTGCTCAATCTTAATCTGGAGGGAAGATTCAAGGCAAACCCAGGAAATGGCAGCAAGAGCCTTATGTCTTCCCTGTGTGTCCACACAAGCATATACATAAACAGATGGCAGTGCTGAGGTAAGAAGAGATGGCAAATTTGAAAGATCTCATTAACAGATGGTTTGTTTAGTTTGTTGATCCTGAATGCATCTTCATTCCAGTGAGTTCCTCAGACCGACACACTGCAACTGCTAAGTCATGAAGTCCTTGCTTCTCTCAAACTCTGTTTCAAGTCAGTGGGATTTTTTATTAAGAAGGATTCAAAGATTTAAGTGGAGCCAGTACAATTCCTGGCAACATAAACAGTAAAAAGGTCTTGGTGTTAAAAATCTCCTATTGTCCAAAGAAAGAAACTTCTCTCTTTTCTGTGCTTCTGACAGAGGAATGCACTTGAAAAATGATCAATTTGCTTTTTCTTTGCCTCCATATACTTAATTTATGACTATCTGTTAATAAGCTTCTTCTCCAAAGCATATCCATGTGGACAGGGAAAAATAATAAAATATAATAATAATAATAATAANAGGAGGATCAAAATAGATGCACACAGCATCAACACTTTCTTAAACATCAGGCATGTGGCAAAGAGATAACAGAATACTTTTTCAAACTGCTCTTTGGCCTCCCTGACTGGGGAAGAAGATGCTTGTGCTAGCTGAGGAAAGCCATAAGCCAGAATTTCTTCTGGCCTTTGTTCCTCCTGGTGAGGAGCCAGGCTCTCTGGCTAACTTTCATTTAGAGCTGCTGTAAACACTCTGCCAGTGCATTTGTGAAGGATGCTTGGATTCCTGGTGGAACAAGTGCACTGTGCAGTTCATAGAAACACTAGAGTGGTACTTTGAAGCAATGTACATTGGTGCCTGAACACGTGCACCAGTACAGTAATTTCTGTAAGAAAAGAAGCTGCTTTGTTCAGTGCAGATGGTTTATTGTAGTGCAACATCCTTTGTTAAACTGTGTCGCAGGGAAAAATGCAGGTGAACCCGAGATGGGAAGCGATGATGTTGACTCCCGTTCAGAAGGCTGAATGATTTCTTTATTATAACTATATTACAATACATTAATATATTATTTAAAGAGGAGATACTAAAACTAAATCCTAACTTCTAACTACCATATCTAACTACTCACTGTAACGTCTCTCGTGACTCCCTTCCAGAGAGAATCCAGACACAGGTGGTCGTGATTGGCCGTCGGAGCCAAACAATGCTCACCAGAATCCAATGAGCTAATCACCTCAGGTAAACAATTCTCCAATGCATTCCACATGGAAAAACAAGGGACAGAAATAGAAATTGTTTTCTTTTCCTTCCCTCTCTGCTCCTCTATGAAAATTTCCTGAGGGAGCAGAAAATGTGGGTACTACAAAACTGCAACAGGGAAATAATAAATATGGAGCATTTATTAATATCCCACTTTTTTCTGAGTCTTTAAATGGAAGGTAAATTTATCTCACTAAGTTTACATACCTACAACATCATGATCTGGTCACCATTCACCCTCTTTACATCTGATAGAGAGAAAAAAGTGTTGTAAAGAGCAAATAATTTCACCTGATTTGAAATTTTGCTTTCAAAGGGTCATATTCTAGAAATGTCTTTTTTTTTCTACTGACTATGAAAGTATCCAGATGACCTGCATAAGAGCAAACCAGCATTTTTACATGTGTAAGAATTCACTAAAGTTTTAAAAATTTTTGTGATTATTGATACCTGACCTACATGTTGTTTCTGTCAAGCCAGGACTTTGAAGAGAACCTGAATGATCTGTTAGTATTTTAATGATTAAGATTTTTTAACATGTTTCCTTTTACTGGGCATTTTCTGCTCTTTACGCACTGTTTAAACACATCTAACAAATCTAGGATGGAGGGCAGGTACTAAGATGTCAACTTTAGAAATATTTCCAGTATTTGGAAATATTATTTTTATCTCCAAATCAGCTAAATGCTCTATTAATTAGTTAAGTATATATCATAAGCATGGCTCCATAATAAACAGCTTTATTATTAAATTGGTAAAGAACAGCTTCATTTTGAACTTTTAGCACAGAATCATTAAAATAATAGTGTTATCTTTATTGAGAGTTGTGAGTACATATCTTACAGGTTCAAAAGATAATTCATTATATTTCATCACTGTCAAAACAGTATTTCTCTTGACTTTGTCCAAACACATTCCAGTCCTAACAAATCAACACACTAAAAGGTTTACTACTCCAATTAACAAGAGAAGGTGGCTTTTATGTCAAGGGAAAATAATCTGTATCCTATTTATGTCACAGTTCCTACAGATTTTAGTTTGGTAAAAAAAAGTTAGTTTCTTGTGTCCCTAAGGTCCAGCCTTCTCTTAATAACTCTCATAAAACTAAACCCACAACCTTTACACAGAAAGGGATCGCACCCAAGAAGAAACACATCCTTCAGAAACAATAGCATGTGTTCATGCATATAAATAAGACAGTGGAGTAAAGACTCTGTGGAGCATTCTGACTTACATTTTCACACTCTTGAATGCTTTGATCTACTACCTTTTAATGTAGGTGTTTGCTAATATAATTAGGGAAAACCCATAAACAATTTCACCAAACACAGAAGCTCAAAGATTTCTTTTCAGGATCTTACAGCGAGCCTATCACTGTGATAGCTAATGCAATGAAATGTGCTAGAAAGATTTAACTCAGACATGGAAATTATTTGCCTGTCTGCATCTGATTTATCTTTGCTGTCCCAGGTTATTTTTATTTAACCTTCTGCCAGCCTTCCCACTGCAAATGCTGTAGTGGAAACTTAAGAAAGGTGCTCTGAATAAATTAAAGGAGTGTAAAGCTGTTCAGCTTCAACCAGTTGTAGACTGACTTTTTGAATATTATCCACACTTGAGCAATGAAAGAATGCATTTTTAGGTAATGGAAGAAACTTCGGCAAAAAGCCTGGATATTTACAGACTCTCACAATGTGTGGCTATTTATATAGGGCAAAGAAGGAATAAATCAAGTTTTAACTCAATCTGCAAACAATGTTATAAAATACATAACAGAAGACAAAACCCAGAAGAGAAGAGGACTCATACTGTTTAGAAATGGAGTAGAGAAGGCATTCAACATAAAAGTGGACCTAGAGACTCCATGTATTACCATAAACTGAGGTGTACAACCAAAGTTTGCGTACCCCCATGCAAATGTTCTGTGTATAACTTTTAGCAGACTGTATCATGGTTGTGGCTGAGCCAGATACCATATTCCCAGACAGGGCCCTACCCTGAACTGCTGGAAAGCTTGGGCTAGGAAGTGATCCAGTAAGCAGTATGGATGAGAGCATCTGGTTTGGAGCAGGAGGAGATGGACAGATGTAAGCCAGGACATGCAGTTGCCCTGGGGGCCAGGAACAGCCTCTAGTCCCTGTTCTTTATTAGTTAGTATAGGTGTGGCCACAAGCACACACAGCGGAATGGTATCTTTGCTTTTCTGTAGAAAAATATGCTTTTACCCTACAAATCATAGGCACCCTCAGCTAAAAGGCTTGGTTGTTGAAGGTGGGAAGGATGGAAACTTTATCATCTTTTATGGAAAAATTCATACCCATTACAATCAATGTTCCAATCTCAGCAAGTAAACAAGACCTTTAAGTTCGTCTACCAGAAGACAGAGAGGGAAGAAAGGGGACATCTTCCTTCTTTTTATCAGAATTATTCTGTGGTCCATACTTAGTAATTTTACTGTGTTTCCTATATGATTCTCTGTGGCCTAAGCACTGAAGATCTGATTAGCAAATCTCATGAAGATGTTCACAGTTTAAAACAAATGACACTTATTTGCCTACAGCCATCTTTTTAGTAAGTGAAATAACATAATGAATAATTGAAACATTGCTATTTGATACCTGCTCAATTTAACTATAAAAGACAGAATATAAATTTTTAGGTAAACATTGCTACCCTGAATTTGTTTAGCTGTGTTGCTAAGATCATGGTGGCTGCTGGTAATCCTATGTTCTAAGAGACTAAAAACTTTCTTTTCAGAGGTGTTAAGAGTGGGGGCTCTCACAGTGTTTGTGAATTTGGGGTGTGTTCAAGAACTCAGAAAGGAGGTCAGACATTTTCATTTTCCTTTTGGTGTCGCCAATTGTATCTTACAGAAAATTCCTAATTCATCACAGAGCACTGCCGCCAAGTATTCCACTCAATTATTGGCAACTGGATTAAATTTCCGGGGAAAAAGGAAATGTAAGGAAGGTAAGATACAACATTTAGATCAAGGATTTGAATCAATAATCAATTTACAGCTTAAAAAAAAAACTTTAAAAAGGGTTGCATTCTCCTGGTTACACAACTAAATTGATGACCTAAAAGAATTATGCACAGATATAGTGTATGAATATCCACATATTTAGATAAAGAGACAAAGACTTTTAAAAAATTGAGCAGTCAACATTTCACAAGGTTTTTTTTTCTCAGACTAGCAAAATCTACCTACTTAAGAAATCTAGATTTCGTCAGCCAAAAGTTCAGATATGTCCCAGACCAGATATCTGATTACTTGAATAGGGGGCTCACAAGACAGTTGGAATCCCTATCTTGGAAAATGGTGGTCTGAAAGATCTTTGGAGTAGTTGTGGTTATCACCTGCAACAAGTTGATTTTCACAGAGATTGTCAGACCAAAATGTGAAAAACCATGACCCAAAGAGACGGAAAACAAAGTTAATCCACTGCAGCAGTTACGCTAGCACGGGGAATGTTACAACTTACCACGTGAATATTTTAAAAAAGAACTAAATTTTTCCAAAGACATATATTTTAAGTACTCTGTCCAGACTTCTTGGATTGATGTTTTCTATCTCCACCAGGAATCAGCCAGGACTTCAGACTTGTGTAGCAGGTCAATTAAATGTTCTGAACTTCACTCTATGGATAGGAATCAGATTCTAAGGCTGAAATCCCAATTGCTTTGTTTCTACAACTCTTTTCAAGAAGTTTCCTGTTCTAACTTGACAAAGCACTGCTCTCCAAGCAATGTTTTATGGTTATATTTGCTCTAGAATGTGTAAGTTATTAAACATGCATATTAGACATTTACTTAATGGACATAAAACTTTGATGTCATTAACCTGTATTCCTATAGGTAAAAAGTTTGGATTAGCTCTAAGAGCTGGAGGTCCTAGCAAAAATTTGCTCATTGTTCAATATAACATTTGAATTTCTAGATTTCTTACAAAGGATACTGACTAGTTCTTTCCTTCAGTCTGAAAAGTACAAAATTGCAAGGGGAAGCATAACGCCTGGATTTCCCAGAGTAATTTAATTGCCTCTGGTGCTTTCCTAAGTTTTGATAGCAGTATCAGAAGAAGCAAGGTAGTGCTTCCCCAACCTAATGATAATGCCTTTATGTAGGACAGCAATAATTGAGTTTTAATGTCCTGCACAATTGCTTGTCATAAATCCTCTCTGTGTAAAACTTTAACCTCTAGAGTTAGGCAAGATTAATGGTTAACAGTGTATATAATATTTATTAAACCTCTTTTTATATTGCTTGGCAATCTGTGCTGCCATCAAACAACTTGAAATAATTGACATTTAGCGCATCAACCTTCTTTTGACTAAGAAGCATGACATTCATGGAGATAGTAAACATTTGGCAATTGCTGTAAATGTCTCCAAATTTAACGCCATGACCTTTTCTCAGGTAAATGTTTTGGGATAAAATGTAAATAGTGATTTGCTGTATGTCAAATATCATGCAACATCAAGTTTACTGTCCTATTATTCTTGAGAGGTTTGCAACTTGATTTTGACCTGTTGGTTAATCTTTTAACTTTTGTAGAAAATATATACATATGTTTGTTTCAGTCTATTTTTATGACTTGAAGATTAAAAAGTTCATTGAACTTTCTGAGGGGCTAGTTTTACAGTTCTATTGACAAGAACCCAGTAAAATTGCTCCTAAAATAATGAGACACATAAATTTTAGCAAGGTGACTTTAGTAATGTCATATATGTCACAGTATTTTAATTTTTTTTGTTTGTTTTTTATTGTTCTTTGTTTGTCCTGTCATGTACTTAAAAGACAGTGCTCCAGAAACAAACAAACCAAATTCACACTAGGAAAAGCAGCTGAAGAAAAAATTACTACAAAAGCTCCATTGTTGGACTCGTTAAGGTCAAAAAGACATCACTATGTCATGATTGAACTCGGTCCAGAATGAGCACAGCAAGGGTCTGACCGCATGTGAGGTCAGCAGATAATTATTTATATTTAACCACTTTGGAGAAGAGCTAATTTGGAAAAAAAAGCCAGAAAATTTTCCTGTATTTGCCTGTGATCTAGAAATGAAGGCATTTGGTTACTAACACATTTCCTACCAACAAAAACATGTGTAAGCAAGAAAACATGTTCCTGGAGCGAGAGGAACATGGAGAACTACTAAAAGGTTTGCTCTGCTCATTGAATGCCATGAAAGCTGAAACAAGAAACATGCACGTCCAAGTCCCATGGCTTCTCTTCCTATTATTGTATTCCATTGTCATTTGGCTTAACTCCACACATTCCTATGGACCCTTGATCACTTTGAGGCACAGGGAGGTGGAAGTAGCAATTCCTGTGTCACGATATGCCTCAGGTTTGCCTGAAGGCAAACCCAAACCCTTCTACTGTTGCTGTTAACTGCCACTTTAACCATGAATTTGAAAAGAGTTTCTGATACAGCCTAAGGATAGTTTTAGAGCAGAGCACATACATATTTGCTATGATCCAGCTGTCATTGCATTATCATTACCATCACTGGTCTGTCATCATCACCTTTCTCTTCTGTAAATGGTCCTGCTCCTCTGACTCCTTTCATCTGCTGCCTTCAGAATATCGGTTTACACCAAAAATTCCAAATAAAGCACATAAAGCCTAAGCAAGAGCTGCTTTTGTAAAAAACTTTCTTAGCCTTGTTGTTATGATCCATTTCAATTCCTTCTTCCCATGCCTTCACAAAGAGTTGTAGGAAGAATGAGGATCTTGGGTTGTCATTGAACAGCAAACTTTTCCCCAGAAAATTTCAAGCAAGACCACATACAGATATTTTCTGCTCAGCTCAGCTATTAAATGTGGGTCTCTTATATTTACCATCAAAAAGCAAACTGCAGTCTCTATTCCTAATCCTTCACTCTTCAGAACAATATATGTGCCAGGAACAGACTGTTCTCCAAAGAACATATTCCTATTTCCCTACCAGTGGTCACTAAAGCTTTTGCTCTTTCTACAGGCCAGCAAAATCCTTTGCATGGGTAGCCAGATGTTTTTGTTTTGATACTTAAGCTTTCAGTCATCTATTCACCTGTGTGTGCCAACATTGTATTTAATGGACCCTCTTACAAACAAATATACTCTATAAAATAAAAATAACAACAACAACAATAATGAAACAGCTGAAATGAATAGCTGAAATAAAATGGACTACCTAGATTCACTTACCTGAGAATATATTCAGATTTGTGCCAATGAAAAGGGTATGAAATAAATGTCCTCAGGGTAGGAGGTGCACACAGCTGCATCCATTCAAACTAAATATCACAATATATATTTCAAACATTTGGATGTGTGATAGAAGTTAGAGGAAGTAATTAGTCTGGTCATTAACCAGAGCATAACCTGAGAAGGTTATCAGGCATTCCGAGAAAGTCAAACAGACCTGCAGAGTAACAAGGAGCAAAATCCCCATCCTAGGACAACGAAAACTGAAAAGGCGGAGCACAGGATGCCGTATTATTGCTTGGCTTACACAACAAATGATGGAGCAATAAGGATGAAGTATATTCTATCAGTTTGTCAGTGTCTGCAGACTAACAAAAAATAAGTGTGGATATGTTTTTTAAACAGCAAGAAATCAGCTTTATATTCACAGTGACATGTTCAGTGACTGAAGATGTCTACCCCTTAACTACCTATTTGCGGAACAGGGAGTATAAAGTTCATTATCTCTTGTCTCAAACAACTATAAAATACACTGATGAGGAAGAAAGCTAAATCCATCAAGTCATCGGTAACTGTAATCAATAACCAAAGCCATAGGTTTGGCCATCAAATCCTAAGTGGCAAGAGAAGATAAAGGAGACATTTGTTATGGTAATAATGAAGCTATAGTCAATAATAATGTTGCAAACGTACAAAAGTTTAGTTGGATTTCACCAGCCTCCAACTTCCTTAGATACTTTACTTCAGGATCACATTGAGAAATTTTGACCTTCCCTATTGATTAAATGGCAATTTCATATAGCCAATGATTAGATAATCCAATCATATCTGCCAAAAGTGATCAACCATATATGAAATAAAGGGCAGAAGTTGTGTAATTTACAGTACAAATGAGCTGGTTCCTGTAGCTCTGATTAAATAAAACAAAAAATCAAATTAAATAGTGATCAGATTATAGGGGTGGCACTTTAACAATTTGAATTTTTCATGACTCATTTAATTTGAGACAGCACTTAGCTAAAAACTAAATAAAGAAGAAAACTCTTTTTACTCCTTCTTTCTTTGAAGTTAATTAGTCTTACTTAAAACTATTTCTTGAAACGGCATGGAGCTATTTTCAAAGTCATTCAATTATTATATCTACACCACACATTAAAGTGCTGACAACACCCTCAGTGATAAATTTAATTTGGGAATAATGCTTCCTCTCTTTAAAAATATTTTTCCCAAGCTGTTTCAGTCCAGAGAGGTTGCTTCTCTTACACTGCTGAAATGACATCTTCAAAGCATCAGTTTGGTTTACTGTGTCCTAAACTTCATCCGACAATTCAGCCTGGAGAATTTAGGAAACTTTTCCTATGGGAGAAAAAGATAAGGCAGGTGAGTCTCTGAGGACACGGCTCCTGGAGGGAGAAGAAAGAAAGGTGTCTGTGGTCACTGATCTGCATCTGGCAACAGATACAGGTACAGGTGGGTATGTCAAGCATCAGGAAAGTGATGCATGCACTGGCAGAGCTATTTCTGGAGATGGACAGACTACAGCTGTGCCTGTCAAAGCAGGGCAGGGAAATACTGTGAAGCTACCTCAGAGTAGCATGCATCATTAGACAGCTTTGTGTGACTTAGCTTTTTCCACTAATATGGGAATGAAGTCCTTTGAATGGAGAATTTGTATTAAGTTCCTGCCCAAAATGACATCTGGACTACACTGTCCATTTTTAATCAAAAACTCAATGCCAAAAAAGTAATAAAAATGACATCTGGACTACACTGTCCATTTTTAATCAAAAACTCAATGCCAAAAAAGTAATTAGATTGTCACTGTACCTCCTATATCCAGATCAATAGGTCAAACATACACAAGAATGCACAGGTAGTCATTTTTTGACAATACAGATTCAGAAATAAAACAATTACTGTAAGTACAGCATCAAAGCTATACAGTGGAAAAACTGGAAGACAAGTTCTTTCTGGGGAAAAAGCAAGGGAAAAATCTGAAAGTGGAAGATAGAATGAAATAAAAGAAGAGTGATTTGGTACATTGTCTACTGATGTAATTTTAAGGCTGAAAACAATATCAAGCTAGAGAGTGGTTTAAAAGCAGATAATTTCAAAAGAAAAGAGCCAAATTGAGGTGTTGAAAGTATGACACCTTGTTTAAATAACCTGTCTGTATTTATAGTAAAAATACTGATTAGATATAAGGAATGCAAGCTTGTGAGTGGTCCTTTTGTAGATTTGTTGTTTTACTAACACTGTTCTGTGTACCTTCATGTCCAGTACTTCAAGTCTTTGGGGTCTGAATAATTCACTATTTTAGATTCTGACTTTCTTTCTGGTCCCTGGACTCAGAATTTTCTCCCCTCTTAATTATTAGATTGTCTTTCATTTGGTTGGGAAAACTGATTCTTGAAGACTTGTGACTGGAGCAAAGAAATTTGCCACTTGTTCTGCACATTTTCGCAATGAAAGAAATAATGATTTATATCAGAACAACAAAGAATCACTTCTACCTTTTAAGCAAATTTTCTGTTTCCTCTTTGTTCCCATCCACCTTTTTTTTTTTTTTTCTTTTTAAAGTAATATCTATAAAGGAAATAGTGTTAAAAGCAATCCTTATGCATGATGGTCAAGATTCAAAACAAGATTATTAAACCTAATTTAATCTGAAGGTTAGAGTAGGATATACCCACCCTGGGTACCTGTGGGTGTGCCTTTTCAGCATCAAATTAGTTCCCTGACTGTCTACACACTATCTTCAATGCAATCTTTGGAGGAGGACCTCCCTGTAGTAAAGTATGCTCTACCAGTGCCAAAATTTGTCTGTCGTTCTAATTGAGTTTTTTCCCCTCAGGGCCACTAAGGAATTGGCACCATTGACTCAAACATTATGGGCAATTCACTATAATATTGGTGCCATTGTTTATGTTGAAGTAATTATATTTTTAAAAGGATGACACAGAGCTGTAAAAAAATATACTGCAGGTAAACCTAGACAGATGGTCATCCATGGAAAAATTTCTAGGGTGATACCTATTGTTGTTGCAGGCCCCCAGCCAGGGAATAATTAGCATTGACTTTATGATTGCAGAAGGTTGATCAATTGCTTTATTATATCTTCTTATCTTATATTATCCTATACTTATTTAAAAACTCAGTAACTCTTATAGCTAGTCTGATACAGTTTTGACTCCATTGGTCAATCAATCTAAACACCATCCAGTGTCCAATTAAGAAATTACCCTTTGGTAAACAAATCTCCATGATTCATTTCACATGTGCACAACAGTAGGTGTAACAAGTGGAGATAAGAATTGTTTCTCATTCTTTTCTCTGATTTTCCCACAGCCTTCCCCGGGAAAATATCTGGGAAAGTCTGTGCCTGCTCTCTGTGGCCAGAGATCTGCTGCCATAACCTATAAGAAACCATGCAATCAATTTACAAACCTATGAAATTCCAAACATTATGAAGAGCCTTGAAAGTAGATGGCCTGAGTGAATCACGTAGTGATCTACATGATTTCAATGTAGTTGCATATAACAGAATTTGGGTTTATATTTACATAACATACAAAAAAGAAGAAAATTACAGTTGCAAATTCAAGCACATCAAAGATGATGCAGTCTCAAATCAGCTCCCATTTATTATATATCATGATATAGTCTTTAATGACATGATAACATACCCCTACCTCATTAAGTGTGCAGAATGTACTGTGATTAAAGGAAGAGTGTTTTACAGTAAGAAAAAAGCACCTTCTGTTATGGCAGAGGATGAAAGCCCAGGAAAGATGGGTGTAATTGTGGTTCTATCACAGACTGCAAATGTGAAGGCTATCAAAAGGTAGATAAAAAAGGATTTGGAATATGACTGCACAGCAAAACTTGTACTTGCTAATTTCTGAATACTTTATATTTTCAGAAGTACCTTTCGCTTAACATTCATGCTCTGTATGAAATATGAGTTCCATGCAAGGGAACTACAAAAAAGTTATGAGATGCTCGAGCAGTCTTCTACTGGTGATAAATGATTTTTTTTTTCCAAATACATTAAAATACATAACAGTTCTTAGGAACAGTAAACCAGGAAAAGTCATTTCCACAACAATGCAAATTAAATTCTAATAAATGAATGCAAACTCATGAGGAAATTAAAACATTCTTGGCTTTTGAGCTCATCTGATACAGATTTACACATTGAGTCATGAAATAATGGAAGTTTTCAATATTCAAAATATGAATGCACTTAAACTTTTGATGTCTTCTGTTAACGCTTTTCTGTACAAAACATTTTGCTGGCAGACAGTGCTACTCTACACAAACAAACTCTAATTCTAGACCTAAAAATATCACAGTACAAAGTAAATGGTGCCTTCCACAGCTAACCCATTGTAGATATCCTACAACCATGTTTTCATTAAAACACTTCCTTTCATGTTTCTTTTCAAAGTATTGCAGAACTTCTTTCTGAAAGCCAAGCAGGAGAAGGCACTGTTTCAATTGTACAAGATACTTCTTAGACATAAGAAGGAAGATAAATAAGGTGCTAAAAGAGTAATTAGTATACTGAATAATTCACGGTCGTATGTTAAAATGTATAGAAATGTACAGATTTATATTCTCTGACTCACTGCTATCTCATTTCATAAAGGAACATGTTGTACATTTTTCAAAATGTTAGCTGAATTGTAATTGGCACTTGAAACAAAAGCTTAGAGAGAGTAAAAACTTTCATCAACTGCTACTGTAGCTTTAATGAGAGTTAATACAGTAAATATTTCAAAATGATACAAAGGTACAAATCGAAAAATTGTAAACAAAAAAATTGTTTAGACTGGAATTAAGTTTCTACATTTTTTGCATGCTGAAACTCAATACTAGTTTTCGAAGTCAGTTTTATTTTTTCTATTATTTTTTCAAGCCAAAATGGACATAAGTACCCACAGACACTGTTTATAAATCTGAAAAGTAGATGTTTTCAAAACTGTAATGCCATAGTTTTTGAATGCTAAAGAAATCTCTTAAGTAATACTACAAAAAGCAAAAATTCATCACAGAAAAAAAATGAGAAAAACACATATGAACTCATTTCTGACTTGTCAATAATTTTGAAGTAATATGATAGAAAACCTGTGATCTGCAATTACCAATACCCAAATAAACTGATCCACCAGTAAGTACTTTTTGCTTCACTCAAAATATCCTGGCTTTTATTGAGTTCAATACCAGTATTTAAAACTCATTTTAGGATACTGCTGTATATTTAATTTCTTTCAGCTTTATATCCCCAAATATCTCTGATTTTCCTATGACTGTAATTCTATATATGTTAATAATTGCAGTCAACAGAAAGTACTGACTGTCCTTTGAAATGTGAAAAACAATATAAAGGTAGTACTTAGCAAATACATTAACCATACACAGTCAGTCTTTAATCTTACTTAATTGAGCTTAACAAGGTTATCAATTGTAACTTGAATGTGGAGTTTTTGGTCTTGCTTCAAAATGTAATAAAGATTTAGCACATCTTGGAATATGGACTGTAATATAAGCAGTGTAGTAAGATATTAGTAACCATTTATGAAAGATTCCAATAAAAAAAAAAAAGGGGTATATTATTTTCAAAAGAGAAATTGGTAACCTGCTATAAAATATTAGGTAGAATATCCCATTTTCTCTGTTGCTGCACTAACAGTACACTGATTTAACCCTTCGTGTTCCTGCATTATAGCAAATTCAAATTAGATTTTGCACTAAGATGAATCAAGGCTCTTAATTTCATATTTCCCATGAAATCAGTTTTCAGGACAAGTTGAAGTCTGCCTACCTGAATTTCTGAGGACAGCTGGAATTGGATGAGGTTCTGCAAACAATTTGTGGTTTATACCTGAGGGGACCAGTAAATATTAAGTGTTTATAATTTATGGATCCAGAACTGGGCTCCATTTGTGGCACTGGCGGCAGCCGCCTGTGCTGCCCGCGCGGAGAGCGGTGCGCGGCTGGCTGCAGCGGGGGCCGTGAGGCTCCTTCCGCAGCCCCCCGCAGGGGATGTTTCCAGAAGAAAGCTCCGCAGCTGGATGGAGCAATGCAGTGACGGCTTGTCTCAGGGTTGTGGGCACAGCAGGAGAGGGCGATTTGCATCCTCCAGCCTCCTCTGTGCACTGAATGCAGCTGAGCCAAGGCAGAGAACAGAAACCTATGCTGTGCCCACACACATCCTGCACACCATCGCCGTTGTTAACGTAAGGTGCAAAATAGAGTGGATAAATATTGCAGACTTAAATGTAATAAAGTGAGACTTTGGGAGCTCTGTTACCATTAAAAACCCTTTCAATAAGGGGTTATTAGCAGCATGTATTTTTTGCTTAGACACTGTAATTGCTTCCTAAACAATAGGTGGGCCATCATTCCTGTCCTTACCTCTGGGGGACCTTCTTTGCCTCAAAGTGCTTATAGCAAGTTATACAGCAAAAACTACACATTATTAGGTAGGTGGGTGGCATCTTGATATTCTTTCCTCCTCAGGATTCCTCCGGTACTGAACTGAAAGTCTGCCAACATTTGGATGAGCACCTGCATGATAGAATGTTTCTATGTGAGTGCTGTAACTATTCTTCGGCAATGTTTTTTTTAATATTCCTTTTTAGTAGACTTGCTCGTTGCTCTAGATTGCTAAATATGTCTATACATGGAATAACTACTCAGCTTATATCCAAAAAAACACTAACTCATAATAATTGATCTGTATCAGTTTTGGGGATCATGATTTGTTTGCTAAATTTGTTTAATTTAAACGCCATAAAAAAAGAAATCAAAAAGCTTGAAAGATTTTCTTCTAAGTTCATGATACTATTCAACTTAAAAGGAAGAGCTACAGGAGTCCTGATATCCAGACGTTATCTCATTATTTTCCTGGAGATATGTCAAAACACACAGCAATGCCCTTCACTAAATAAGGGCAGTCAGGAAATGTTCATACCATTTTTCCTTTAAAGTTCCATAATTTTTTGCCTGTATTATCTACAGTCTCTGTAAACGCTGGAATACATACAGAAACTTGTAGTCAAAGGCCATTCACTTACAAACTAATCCCCAGATCTCCAAATATCTTCAGATATCAAGCTCCTGAACTTCCATTGGCTCCTGAGTTTTCTTATGAAAGTGAAGGCTTTAGTGACCTAAAGACCTTTGAAGAGACTTCCGGTGTTTTTTTCCTTCACATCAGTCCTCACAAAATATGATTATTCAAATGCATTTACCCACCATTGGGTATTACAGCTCAATGAAAAGAAAGTAGACCCTTGAGTATAAAATTTCATCTCTTAGGGAAGGAATGGAAAGGAATCCTGCAGAACGGGTATCCCCAGCCCAAATTTGCCACTGTCTCACAGTCAGCAGGGAAGAGTGGCTGCAGGGGAGCCAGTGCTACATCTTTTCTGCACAAGTGGCTCTCGAGAGTTTTACCTTTCTTTTGTGCTGCTGTGCAAGTGACACAAGGAGGATTGCAGTGCACACAGATTTGATGTTATTGGAGACTAAGTGTTTTCTTATGAAAGTAAAATTTTTCCTAGGGATAAAAGGCTGTGGTTCCTTGACAGACAGCTATATGTAAGCAAATAAAATCACTTTAACCCATGTTTCTGTTCAAACAGAAATTCTCTGTGTAACAGAAAATAAATGGGTAATCAATCTATTTTTACAATAAGGGCAGAAATAATTTTCAGATCTATCTGGCATACTCCATGGAGAGATGTCATGACAAATATTTAAAATAAAATAAACAGGAAAAGTGACCAATAGACTTGTGCATGCATTTTAGAGAGACGGACTTAAAACTCAATACTTTCCATCAGCTCACTAGCAAAGGGGAAAGGTTAGTTCTATGGTTTTTTTTCAGTTTCAGGCATAGGTCTACCTCACTGAGGTACTAGGGACTACTTGGGACTGATTAGCACCAGAATACATTGAGTGTCCCCATCTGAAGACTCATACAAAATGCCATACTTCAGAAACTAACAGTAAAAATATTCAGCGAATAAATGAAAAAAAAGTTATGAAGCTGCAGCTATAAATAGAGCCTAGAACATCTTACTTTTAGATCCCTTTCAGCGATCAAGCAAAGCAGTTATTAAGTGTGAAGAAATTACCAGTTCTCAGATGTGGTTATTTTGAGTACATTTACTCAGTAATAGCTGTACTGTTTAAGTTAAAATGCATGCTAGTAAAATGACTCTGAATTGCTAATAATTAACAGGAAAAACATAAAAGTAATCTTTTACCTTTGTTAGTGAGCTGATGATAACTAGTTTTTATGGCTTTCCAAATACATGAATTTAGAAACAATTGTGAACGAAATGTTAGATAAATAGGATTATAGAAAAATCTCAGAAATCATAAATAGGCAGCAGCTCAATCCTTCCCTTTTTCATTGGATGAACACAGGAATTTTCTTTAACATTAAACATTTTACAGTGTACTGCACACAAGAATATATAAAATTAAGTGCTGAAAATGATGGCTAATGATTTATCTTCTAGGATGTGAGCTGCATTTGATAAAATTGACAGCATAACTAGGGGCTTCAGAAGAAGGAAGATCAGACTGCTAGCTAACAGAATCAGATTTCTTCCAGCTGCCAGGAAAATGAAGGTCACAGAACCTGCATCCAAGTCAGCTGACATTTGTATAGGACAAGTCCTGAACACGTAGTGTCTCTACAGACAGGTGCATAAAACTTTGTTGCAAGCATAGAATTATCTCCCAGGTCTCAAAGATGAATTGTTTTTGTTGCCACAGAATTAGGATTAGACAAATGTGTGAGCTTTAAAAATGCAAATCAATTAGGATATTTTAGAGCAGAAGAGTTTACTACCATTTCCTACAAAACACAAAGAAGGTGGAGACAAAGGGAAAGATGCATTCCCTTTTTCCCAGCAAAAGTGACCTGCAAGGCATTTAGCCACAGGTTTCAGGGAAATCTGAACACCTCTCCAGTGTAAGGAATTTTTTTTTATTATTTCCAAAACTTCTCAAGAATGCTGCTCTTCTTAAAGATCGCAGTAGTTTCTCTGCCAATGACAAGTCTGTCCTATCTTTACTAATTCTGCAGGAGAGTGGTATAGTAAGCCAAAATATTTCACCCTTCTTTGCATGCTTATGTACCTCATTACTATATTGTTTAAGTACTTGAATTATTTTTCCAGATGGAGCAACAAAATGGAATTATATTACTACTGCTCAATTACTTCAGTGGTCTGTTTCCTGGGGTTGATCCCAACATCCCTCTTCTCTTTACAGTCCTCATCTGGAAACACCAAGATTTTTGTCAGATATTTTTTTTGGTGCATTTTTCCACACAGAATATTTACAGAATTGTAGGATTCCAACTTGCAATGCTTGCACTTATATATCTTGCTATGAATGTGTGGTCAGTAGACTAATTTGTCCTGTGACTGAAAGCATCTGAAGTGATGGCATGACAATGTTGTAATGGAAATGCCTAACATAAAAAGCCGTATGACAGAGTACTTTTACACATACCTTGCCTGAGAACTAAAGATGAATTCTCAGTTGCATCACCAACAGACATATGGTCTAAAATCTGTTCTGTGAATGTGAAATTTTGCCAATGTAATTTATAATTATTTTACAGATTGGCTTAGTTGGTATGGTACTATATGTGATTTTGTTCATATTGACTTTCAATCCTACCAAAGAAATCAGCACCATTTACACTATAAAGAAATTTTGACATTTTCACAAACCAGCCAAAGTGTGTTAGAGGTACTTTGCAGCCTCAGTTTAAACAAATGACTTGTTATTAACAAGAGAGGCTGTGAATGCTGTTGTTGGTATCAATGAATTTATGATTTACAGAATGGTTCTTACTGAAGCAGGAGTCACCATGTGGAAGATGAGTTATTTGAGTAATGAAATATATGTAGATCATCAATGAGAAATATATGTATTCAGTTCCCCTCCTTTTTTTTAAGTGGAGAAGAGAATGGCTGAGCAGGAGGAGTCAGTGTCAACTCTTTCTTTTCTTTTTTTTCTGTTAGTAGAAACAACAAATCTATTCCTACATGGGAGAAGTTCATATGCATATTCTGTAATGGCGATGAAGATAGAAGTAGGAAAGGCAGAGGCTTTGACCCAATTTACAAGTATTATGGATTATTTTTAATGCCCACTCATCTATTGTAATTCTTGTCCAGAAGTGCTTAAAAAGAAGTAAGAGGAAAGATATAATAAAGCTCTCCATAAATCTCCACAAATTTCTCAGTCATAACCTAGTGTCTGAGAGGATCTACTTTTGAAGTGGGAGAAGCAGATGAAATAATTTTTCTTTTCAGAAACCCCCTGTGCAGAGCTTCAGTTCTTGATCTTTTGTTCTCAAGACACTTGAGAAGTAAAATGTTTATTTCTAAATGACTGCATGTATAAAGATGGAGCCCTAAAGACAAATTATTTTTTTCAGGCAGCAAGAAGTCTCAAGCTTATTCACAAAAATGCTCTTTGCCACCAAAGTGAAACTGCATATGTCAGTCTCTCTCTTTTTTTCTTTTTTTTTTTTCCTAGGGATCAATGATACAGAAATTCAAAATCACTTCCAAACAATATTTGGCACTGATCTTAATCTTAATTTGAAGCATGTGGTACAAGCCAGAAATGGGATTCTGTAACCAGTTGCCCTTTAAATAAATAGACTTAAAGTTTATAGCAGACACATTATCAGCAAAATTAACCATTTAATTCCACTTCACATAGACTTATTCAAAAGGGCAGCTTATCATAACAAATATTAACTTTTCCAGTTAGTGGAAGTGTGCATCTTCCAACAACAGTAATATACCCTTGGGATTTCTTCTCCTTTGGGTGTGATGTACCACAGCCTGCTGCCTCCATCACAGGCTATAAACTACAACCCAGAGGAAGCGCAAGTCTGGAAGAGTGGTGCTGGAGAGAAGTTTATTCTCCTAATCTGAACCTTTTGAGCAACACTAGTAATTTCTGAGAAACTCTGAGCACTTCTACCAGTCAATGCGCTGTCTGTGTATGCTCCTTTTCTTACCTCATTCTGTTACCACTGTTAATAATTTCTCAAAAGTACTGATTTCACTTAGCGTGAACAGCTAAAGGCAGTGAGGTCGATGAAAAACAAAGCAGATGCCTCTCAGCATTTTGTACCTTTTTTTCCGTCAGTATGTGGTTTCTCTGCAAAATGGTTTCCCTTTCATGAGGGAAAACATCTTGGAGGTACCCACATAAAACATTTATTTCTAGATCTCAAATATATCACGGCATCCAACTCAAAAACTAAGGCTGAGGAGCCCATTTTAATAGAGTCATACAATAGTTTAGGTTGGAAATGAGCTTTAAAGGTCATCCAGCAAAATCCGCTACTTTACAGCAAAGCTCCAGTTTGAAACTATTTCCTTCTCAAAGTGGTGAACTCTGTTCTGCCAGCAACAGTCCTAAATTGCTCTCCTTCCTCCTCTTTTTCCTCCACAAGATGGGAAGCATATCTGAACCTCACTTTAGCTTCCCCAAACCTTTCCAGACAACACAATCAGCTCCTGGAGCATTTTTCAAGAACCACACATCCTACCTATTTCTCAGTCAGAGCAGTGTCCCCGTGGAAATTCCCAAAGTAATTCTGCTATTGGAAAGCAGTTGCATCATATTTTTAAATATTGGGACAGGAAAAAAAAGCCTTCCTAGATAAATTCTATCAAGTTCCCACTGCTCAGTTCAGGTGAGTTGACATCAGGATAACCAGTACGCCCATTCAGACAAATAGCCATCATAGAATTAATTTAAACATTTAAATATTATCCTAACTGATTTAGGTTAGATACAATTAGAAGTTTATACAGATTAATATGTTGAAAATATTTAACAAAAAAAGCATACAAAATACAAAAGTGTTCAGGAATAAGCTCAATATTGTCACAATCAATGTTTCCATGCTGCATTAATGGCAAAATTATAGCTAGAGAAGTATATTTTATTGTTTTGAGTTTCTTAAATAATATTTATTTATCTCAGGAGGACATAATTTAATCTAATGATGCACTACCCTTTGGAATACCAGAAATGCCAGAGCCAAAGTATAACGTGACACACAGTATGAAGCAGAAAGAATACAGGCAGAGCCTTATCTACCAGATTTATTCTGTGAAAAAGAATGTAATTGAATTACTTTACTATCAGATTTCAGGAGATGGTCTCAAGTACCCTTTAATCTTACTAAGATTACCTATTTTCTTGAAAGAATTTACAATTTGGAAATTAAGAGGATTAAAAAATGTTGTTTCTTACATTTTTCCTTTCCTTTATTGCCATTTTTTATAATGGGTAGTGAAATAGTTGCTGTTTTGTATGCAATTTCTTCACTAGTTTTATGTAATTTGATTTTCTCTTAAAGCCCTGATACCTTCACAGCAAGTTGAAAACCACTGCGTGATAACTTTGCTCTGCTTGAGTCAATGATAAAGGTAACTGAATTTCAATCCCTGTGAGTAGGGGCATGCTTTTAAATTCAATGTTTATACTTAGTAGCTCTCAGAACTACTAGCTAGGTATATAAATCACGGTGATAGAAATTTAATATTACACATGTCAACGCAGAGTGTGTCTTGAAGGCCCAATTACACATCTAAATTGCTGAAAGGTTGTGAGACAAACTTATGATCTTTTATACTGGTAGAAACAACTTCCTAACTCCAGCTTCAAGTAAATACTTTCTCGTTTCCTATGTGAAAGCCGATTAACTAGAATTTTTGTTTTAAACTAACAATTTGAATCATGTATTTGGACCCTGGTTAACTATAAATCTTTCTTTACCACTTCATAATGAAGCTAAATTGTGAAATAAATGTATTCTTCTGTTCTTTTATTTCAAAAGTCACTGAGTTTGAAGCTAGTATAGTGAAGTAGGTTTTGAGTAATTCAGTACTCAAACCACATGAAATACTGACTGGAAAATGGGGTGCTAAACTGTGCAAATAGTACCAGAAATCAGCCAAGTCAGTAGTGCACACTTGTAGCTTGACTTTGCACCTTGTATACTGTTAGCTCATTAGGAAATTTACTATGAGCATTTTACCCCAATGTACACAGACTGAGAGATTTTTCAATTATTACAAAATCAGATATCACTGGACAAAACTCTCTAAGCTACATATACAGTGTGTGCTCTTTCTCATCTGATTTTAGACATCAGAGAATTACATACCGGTTTCATAGAGAGAGAAATATCTTTGTATGTCTAAACTTTAGAATTTATATTAGGCGCTTATATACATTAAAGATCACTTTGGGTGATTTAACTCAGACAAAGCCAGTCCTGTGCCTATTGTATGACTGACTTCAGAGCTGTCAGCAGCTGAAAAAAAAGCTCTGTGGGGAAAAACCTCTTTTGGACATCTTACTGCCGCTAATGGACTGTTGGGTGGAGTACCAAGACATTCCATAAGATGTCTTGCAGAATTTCAATATGCCAGGCTTTATTTTGTTTTAGATGTCATAGAGGACAAAAACTGCCTCAGCAGTACCAGATATTAGTATCATATCAAGGACTAAATTTTCTACTTCCACTTTGTAGAATCTTGGAAAATTAGATGAAACTATTTCATTTACTAATTCACTAAACATGTCCTGTTGAGGTGCTGTTCTGATAAAAACAATATATGAGGTCATATATTTCCTATAGATATTTTAAACTGGTCTTAAGCTGAAGAATGGGTTACAAAGATGCCCATTATTACTCACTTGAATATAAAAAGATTACATATTGTCCTTTTAGAAGGAAATCACCAAATTAAAGTCTTTTTATCACTAACCTAATTGCAAAATGTAATTACACTTTGTTTTAGATATAATTAATAATCATATAAAAACCTTTAGTTATTTCGATAGTAAGTGGAGCTAAGCGAATCAATGTTCTCTTTAGAATTCATTAAAAATAAGAGCTCCTGTACTGTTCTTAAGTGCTGAGAGTTCTGTAATATTTTTCCCTAATACAGAAAAGTTCATTTAATAGTCTTAATCCATCTTTTTTTAAAGTTAAGTCAGCACACTTGGGAACAGCTCTAATACCTTTCCACCTTTCAGCGTAGAAGCGACTTCTTGCAAGGAAGTCATTTCAGCCCCAGTTGCTGTTATCAGCTGGGGCACACACTGAGAAATATCCGTGGGCTTTCATCTCCTTCAGAAACATCAGGGGGAGAAATGAGTGACACAGCAGACATCTGCAGCAGGTCAAGGAGCTGATGTAGCTCAGTTTCATCAGTTACAGTACAGCTGGAATCATCACACACCTTTGTCTGTGCATTTGGATGAAGCTCAGATGAATTTTCTTCTCCTCACTTTCTTTACTTTTTTCCCCTGTACACCAAAGCGTTGGAAGTAGGGTAAAGTTGTAATCAGTTGTTCCAAAAAAGGGATGAGCTAAAAATGGGTAGCATTGTTCTAGACCAAACACAAGAAGGGGTTCTGGTTCAGGTTCTGTTGGCACAGATGCACTCCAGACTGTTCCTTGCTAGGACTACATGGCTGGTTTCCCCTCTTTTCTGGAGACCACTTCCAAAGACAGTCAGAGGATAAGCCCCACTGTGTACTTCTGCCTTAAGCTTATTGAATCTATGGTGTCATACATCTTCAATCTTTAAACTTCTTGATTAGTCTGTTAGTCTCCAAATCTAAGATATGAATTTTATATTCTAAAAGAAATAAATTAAGGATTTACGCTTCTAAAGTTAAAATAATAGACCATAAATCAGTAAATGACACAAAAGGATTTTTTAAAATTAAAAATTTTAAACAGAAAAATGCTGACATTCCCTGTCTGTATCACTCTGGTAATCTTTCCAAGGTGCCACTTGATATTATGCAGCCAAATGATTTCCAGTTCCTCTTACTTCAGAGTTCTGGAGCCTGGAAATAAACTTGAAGAGGGCTCTCTTGTCATTAGCATTCTTGGGGTTTTTTTCTTGTAAAAATATCTTTCTTAGGATATGCTATTTATTTTTGGTGTGCTTTAGTCTTCAGATTTTCCCAAAGACAGATGAAATTTCTGCTATGATCAAAACTCCACCATGTCTGTGATAGTTAGGGAGTGTTATATTGATTCAGCTTTCATTTCTAATCAATGGAACTTCACTGGAGAAGTTGTGCCACAGCAGTGTTAATTCCCCCATCATGCGCACTGTCAGAAGGTGAGGTTTACACTTTGTCCTCTAATTGTGCCTTCAGGCTGCCCCTGAAGCAGCCCTGAGGGTGGGCTGGCAGAGATATCACACAGGAGCTTAGGTGGAGAGGAGAAGGAACAGTTCTTTAAAATGTCACTGCTAAACGTACCAGTGAGCAGAATCCTTGCCAAGTCAAAGTCGGGAAGGTTACATGAAGCTAGAAGTATTTGGTCTAGCCCTCTTTCTAAAATCTTAGAAATCTTCATAGTGAAATGTTTTCTGAATTTGTTTCTTTCTTGTATGTCTCAGGCTATGAATAAGGATCTTGCTGTTTAGGAATTTAAATTTTAATTTAAAAACCCCCCAAATCAAACCAACCTTTGTAACAGGAGAAAAGGATTTGATAACTTAGCTAGTTAGGAGTCTCCGTTTTGCTAGTTATAATTAAAGAAACAGATGTAAAACAACCAGAAAGGCCTGGGTCCACTCAGACAAGAAAATTATTATATATGGACTTAATTAATTGCCTTTACAGATTACATGAGAATACTAAAAATATATCACGGGAAAATATACACAAAACATAACTCTGTTTTTCCACCCAGCATGGGTAGTTTTGCAAAATTACTCTTTTGACCACCTTTAGATGTAAGACAAAATTTAATTGCAATAGCATCTTGGCAAGTAGAGTAGGATTTTCTGAAAAGACCACAACAATATTAATGTGGGACAGGCTATCAATTTTTCTGCATTATACTATGCTGGTTGCAACTAAATTAGGTGAGAGCTTTAAAAGCATGATTATTGTATTAAGAGCTTTCTGGAAGCCATTAGTAAAAACTATTTTCCAAAAGTAGCAAGTAATATTTTCAGGGTATTTTTTTCTCTGCTTGTTTTTATTTAAAATTAAATACTCCTGTGAAAATTTCTGTTGCTTAGGAGTACATTTGTTCCACAGGGATTTTTATTTCAAGTCAGAAAAAAGCAGCAGCAGATGATAAATTCCTATGTGCATATTTTTATGCAAATATATCTCATAATCAATAGGGAAATGTGATAAAAAAACATATATGCTCTAGAAACAGAATTATTGCTATAGAAAATGTTTCCAGAATTTCCCATGAGAAGACAGTAGTTTTAAAAAGTAAGTTGCAAATGCCATTTTTAATATGAAAAAAAAAAAAAAAGAACCTATGGCAAGTTTTTCACAATATATTTATGAAAGGCAGAGAAGTAAAGATTAAAGGGTGCATTCACTGTCAACCTTGAAAACAGTACCCATTAATTAAATATATGCACCATTCTAGCTATTACATTGAAAACATTCCCTTGTAGGAGAATCTGGCTTAGCACCCCCTGTCAACCGTTTGCCATCAGGGAGAGCAGCTACTCCATCATCCAAATATTTCAAGCCTCAAGAACTTCAACAGAGGCCAAATGCTGTCCATGTTTTACTGCTTCTGCTCATTCTGGGGTTGTTGATGTTCTGGTTAGGGGCCTCTGTGGAGCTTGCCCTCAAGAGACACTTCGTCCCCTTGCTTTGTTCCTATCACCTAGTTGTTTTATCACTCTCCACCATAATACAAATTTGTCCTTTCCCATAATCCCTGTCAAACCTGTGAGCTGGCTGATTTCCACTTCAGATCCCAAATCACATTATAAACACACAGAAAACAGAGAAATGAAGCTACAGGTAGATACAAATGCACCATAGATTGCCATAATAGATTACATTTGCTTGCATCATTACTTTTGACTCAGAAAGATAAAGCTGACAAGTCATTCAAAAACAAACCACAAGAAAACAGCATAATTTAGGCCATTTTAGCCTTCTCAATTTATCCATTCATGCTTAAAAATACATGCAAGAAATTAATGGTGTTTCTGTCCTGTCTTTGAAGAGAGCAGCATCTTCAAGACAAAAAAAACAAAGGTCAAACTCTTCCTGCATGGCCTGTTCTCCAACCTACTCCTCCATCACCTCAAGACTATTTTTCAAAGTGTTGCATTTAGTTCAACCCAGTCCCTGGTTTTTTGACCAGATACAAACAGACCTCTTTCCATTGCAGGGAGTCAATGAGATGTGTCCAGTTTTCTAAGGCTTGATGGAGCACTCAGCTCATAGTGGATATTCAGATAGGTGTGTTCATTTGCACAACAAGTTTAGGCCTATCAGCTGCATGGTTTTTTGCTCAATTACAAGACAATCTTGAACCTAAGGTAACCCTCTCTGGCCAAAGAATAATGGAAGTCAAAATAACTGCATGTAAAAATGAAAGTGGAAGTGCCCCTCCTTTACACAAACATCTTTCCTATTCTACTGCACAGCCCACTTCCCCTGCAGTCTGACTCCATCTCTCCTTGTCCTTCAGCAGGTAGGTGCTGGGTAAGAAGGATAGTAATGAAAATTCATAAAAATTGAGCTCCTTCTCTCACAATGACATTTTGTGCAGACAAACTGCTCTTAGCCTAGGTACACGGTGGCTGTATCTTTCTGATCTTAATTCTTCAGGACAGAAAACTGGCTTTATGGTCAAGTTAATATGTTGAAAAATTCTTAGCATCGGCCTTAACTCCTAAACTGTTTTTGCAGTTTATCCCAGCAGCCAGCTAAACACCACACAGTCATATGATCACTCCCTCTCAGTAGGATGGGGGAGAGAATTGAAGAAAAGGTAAAACCAGTGGGTAGAGATAAAGACCGTTTAATAGGACAGAAAAAGAAAGGAAAAATAATAATAATATTATTAAAAGAATATACAAGACAAGTTGTGGAATTGCTCACCACCTGCTGACTGATGCCCAGCTAGTGCATGAGCAGCAGGTTTCCACCCCCCACAGCCAGCTCCCTCCCAATTTTATTGTTCAGCATGACACCATATGCTGTGGAATATCCATCTCGATGGTCAGTTGGGGTCAGCTGTCCTGGCTGTGTCCCCTCCCAGCTTCTTGTGCACCCCCAGCCTAATTGCTGGCAAGGCACTTACGAGAAGCTGAAAAGTCCTGGACTTAGTGTAAGCACTGCTCAGCACCAACTAAAACATCACTGTGTTATTCTCTTCCTAAATCCAAAACACAGCACTGTACCAGCTACTGGAAGAAAATCAACTCCATCCCAGCCAAAACCAGGACATAGTATAGACAGGTTCCTTAAACCATTGTCCCAAGCAGGGCACTGATCACATCAGGGTTAGGTCAGATTCGCAACCTTCACTGCCAGCTGGGCAAGGAGTAGACAAAATACAAACCAGCTCACCCTCAGCCCATTCTTTTAAAAGAAAGAAAATTTCAGACAGAAAGTCTAAGATCAGTTCAATACCAACAGGAAAATAATCCACACCAGACACAAGTAACCTCCTAACTTGACGACTTGCAGGTATTTTTCACACTAAAAAAATCATCAAAATACCTGTAAAATTCATGGATAAAAGCCAAAACTAGTAAACAAAATTAGAGTCACAATTATGAAATTTTTATCAGGCAGATGACTATAGGTGCCACACAGTTTTAGTGAGAGGCATCACATTTATCAATCATATCAAATGATCAGATTTTTTTGTATATAAACAGCATTACAAAAAAATTCAGATTGTGAAATGTTTTATATTCAAAACGGCGTGAGGAAACAACTTTCATGTAACTCATCTCCAAAGCTTCTTAAGACAGTTAAACTACTTTAATTATACAAAATATAAGCATTTGGGTTTGACTATTTTAATGTAATTCCTGACAGTTTTCTTTTCAAAGAGAAAAATAAAAATGGAAAATTCAAGAAATATAAAACATTAGTTGGTTTTGAATATAAAATATCAGTGTAAACAAATATTGTCAAACATAATGCCAGAATTTTGACCAATGCAGACTGGACTAAATATTATTCTGTGGTGGAAAATTGAAAATCAATAAATTTTCTAATAGCTTTGAGAACCAGATTTTGGATGAAAGAGAATGAAGTAGAAAAAAAAATGTACAATTTAGCATTCAGTGGACATTCAGATAGTGCAATTTACATGTATAGGAGACAGAGGGAAGTCATTAAAGGAAATGCAAATTATGGGATGGTGTAAGTCAAAATCTGTTCCTTTAGAACTTTAATTATCTACCCTCATCATTGCTTTTCTCTTGTAGGCTCTTCTGCACCATCTCACTCAATTTACACCAGTCTGGTTCAGCACCTACATTCAGGGATAAATCACATGTTTTAATAAATACACCCATTCTCTGACAGGCTCAGTTTACAGCCTGCCACTCTGTGATGTCACTAAACTTAGACCAGCTTTGATGGAAGATTCATTCACTACCACAGCCCTGACTAATCTGTCTTGGAAGCATGATCTGAGGAAAGCTACTTATGATTTTAGAAATACAGTATAAATGTTATGTCAAACATTTATTTTTAAGGATTATTTTATTTTATTAAATATAGCAGTACATACTGTTGTGCACAGCACGATTTATATGGTGTGTCTGAAATTCTGAAATTACTTTTATTGCGTATTGTCCATGCAGTTTCAGTTTTCAATGTACCATAGGCTGTCATTTGTAGGTTTGATAGTCCATTCACATGTGTAGAACACTTCATGTTCCTCAGCAATCATCCCGTGATGTCTTTAAGGTCTGGAAGCCATCACTAGATCAGTTTACCCTTGATTTATATTCTCGAGGCTGTCATCACAACAAGTTCTAGGATGTGGTTCATTTATTTGTCAACTGAAAGCTGACATTCTTGAACACTGTTCCTAGGAAAAGGGTGAAAAATATTTAGAACTGAAGTTTTTCAAAGGATGGCATTATCTTCAGCCCTGATCTTTGTGGCCATCTTCTCTACTGTTACCAATTTTTCTACATGATTTTTGACTACTGGTTCTGGTGCATTTTCCTCTACTGATTTTACCAGTGCTACGAAGCAAGTCATATTCCTACTCCTACTCAGGACTCCCACAACTATTTAGCCATAGTCTTGCCCACTGTAATAGGCATTCAGAATGAATCCGTTTTCTGCTCAAAACCACAAACTTTTCTCAAGTTGCTGCATGCCAGGAAACAAAGCTTCATGCTGTGCATACAATTTTGTTCTTACATATGTAAACAGACATTCAGAGTGCATTTTGTTTGAAATGGCCCAGGCTGCAGGATGAAACAGCGTGTGAATGTGTCTGGCGTTTCCTCCCCAGACTGGGCAGGGGATGGACACGCTCCCTACACAGCAGAACCTGTCCCAGGGAAAGTTCCCAGTCTCCAAAGCCAGTGTAAGCCATAATGTCAGGACAGGGATGCTGAAGCAGGTCTCACAAGCTATGGTAGCAGTTTCCCATTTAAAAAGTATTAATACTACATGGGCTCAAAAATCTTTAGAAGACAAATAATAAATTAAGCAATAAATCTCTTGTCATCTTCCTTTTTGTTTCTTGCTGTCATTCTCTCAAGTGATCTATCTAATCACGTTAAAAACATTTGGGTCTAGTGATTACATATTACCATTTTTCTTCAATAACAATTGAGAGTGGAGTTTTAATGTCTTATATGAAGAATGTTTCAGCTTTTTTCAAAACAGCATACAAATAGCAAAAGACTTATGAACTCTTTATGAGCCACAACCTGTTCATAGTTGCTGAAAAGTCACTTAATCTCCCCTTCTGATTTTTCTTTTAATAATAACTCATCTTTGTCTTATAGAGTTTGATATTAAGACTAAATAGAAATATTTGAACAGCATTTTTAGCATGGCAAGAGCCACCAAAAATGAATGTATGTTTTGAATGAAAAATACATTATAATACAATAAAATTATANCAATGAAATGAATATTGAAGTAAATGAAACAGAACATTTGAACTGAATTGCTGTTAAAACAATTTTAAAATTAGCATGATTTGTAAATAGGCTAACCTCAAGGTTATATTTCTATAAAATACGTTATAAAAATGTTGCTCAACTTTTAAATTAGTAGCAGTTTTAAGTGTCTTTTAATTTTTTTATTCTCAAACCATAGGCAGTTGTTAGAACCTTTACAAGATCTGAAATGAGCAATATCTGAATATAAACCAACTTTAATCTCTTCTGGTTTAAAGCACTGTGTTGGAAAAGCCTCTAAAGAAACTGAATTCATTAGCTTAAGTTGCAACTACAGTATAAACAGGCATAGATTAAATACTATAATCACCACATCCTTGCCATTACCTTTATGTTCATACTTACAATAAGGGAAATTTACAGTTCCACAGAAATTGCAGGTGACTCAAAGCATTGAAGAACTTGCAATGTTAATCTAAATTAGGAGCAAAATGATGTAAGGGGTGACTTCCTGGAATCTTGGTGAGGGGTGATGCCTGTGGAAAGCAGGCGTGGGTGAGGTAAGGCCGTGGGGCCAGGGCAGTGGGATGGTGCTGGTGGAGGTGCTGCATCAGCAGGGACACTGCTGGTCACTGACTGGCTGGAGGAGATGGGAGCTGATTTTGCTGCTTGTGTTCTTTCTTAATAAAGCATGGCAGGGGGCCAGCCTGTGTATGCTGTGGATACCACACCCAAAGGGGAAGGGAGGTGAAAAAAGAGCCTGAGCTGGTCCGCTGCTTTTTCCATGCTTAGCCTTATGCCCCCACAGATTAGGAATTACTCCATTACAGGCGCAAATGAATGAAATCAGGGTCTTATTAGAAGGAACGATTCACAATTTAAAAGCAAGGAACAAATAATGAGAAGATTTAAACATGTGCAGCCACTAAGGCTTTTATCCTATAACTTCATTTGTTTCTTTGTCCACGGCAAGTTAAATCAAATGTGCCACAAATTGCAAGGCTTCTTACCTACTTGGCACATTGGCATGAGACATTGGAGAAGTCTGGCATAGGACTAATTATTCTCAGTTACAAAACCACTGCTTTTAGAATAGATTTAGGATAGGGGAGAAATATGTGGGGAGAAAATGTTGAAAGGAGAAAGGCATCAATTGGAAACCTTTGCTGACAAGAGCCCTGTTGCTTAAACTACGAAAATACTTTTTAAATATGTCATCCTCCCATTTTTTCTTCATTCATTTTTTCTTCACCTCTTCTTCATGTATTCAACCCTCATTACTCACCCCTGCCTATGCCTCTTCACGGTTTCTTTCCACAACAGAGAGATACTTTATAGACAGTGCCACTGACTTATTTGAATTTCAGGTAATAGAGGCAAATAACATTTTACTGGCAGAGAAATAAGTCCAGAACACTTACAGCTTATGCTTTTATATACTGCTATACTGCAGTGTTAAAAATGACGGGGTGTAATTACTTTAAAATACAATTTCCACTTTGAACATCCAGAAAAATGCTTTCAACTAGGTGAACTCTTAGCTCTTGACCTTTGTTCTGTGCACACTTGTGAACAGCCATCTGGAAAGGTTGTACGTATTGTTACCCTTCCTGCATGTGCATATGATTACTGACACCAAGGAGTACATAGGAGTGACCTTTTAATGCTCCTATGCTGGGCAAACTGTATTTTTACAGTTCATTTTTAATTTAACATGAAATAGGATTTAGTAATAATCTCAGAATAAATTTAGGAAAAAATATAAAGTCTAAATGAGGAGAAATCATTCACTGAAAACCATTCAGATAACATACCATTTTATCAACTCTGGAAATTTTACTACTATGCAAATAAGGAATTTGCATGATGATTTTTTTTTTTGAAAAATTATTTGTAGCACACAGTCATAAAAACATACCTGTACACAAGTCCTTATATTAATTCAATTGAAGTCTTTATTTGTGCCATTGCTATTCATTTTAAGGGCATTTGAAGTCTCTTAAATACCTATGTGTCCTTCTTACTATTTTTGGTGTGTCCAGTGAAAAATTTAACACTGCATCAACCAAAGTTCCATAAAATATTCCATTGAAAATACTCAATCTAGCACTCCAAAACATATCCTCCTCATAAAAACGGACTGCTAATGAGATCACAAAGTTCTGAATTAGAGCCAGAAATAAAATCAGACTAATCTAATAACTTCTTCATGAAAATTTTAACAAAAGACAAATTAATTTAGTTAAATTAAATATGTACATAGTCTAGGGTAAGAAACTTCAGAACGTTCCCTTCACTTTGTTCTGGTAAACTAAATGGAAAATTCAGACATCCAAAATGTCTGACATTGGAAGGGACCACTGGAAATCTCCCTGTTCGACCTTCCTTCTAGAGTTCAGAGCTAGGTCCTCTACACCAGGTTGCTTGGGGCTGTGTTCAGATGGTTTTTGAGTATCTCCAAGGAGGGGAACTCCATAACCTCTTTGTGCCAGTTACCATCACAGTAAAAGTTTCTTGATATTCAGACAAAACTTCCTGTGTTCCAGTTTGAGCCCATTGCCTCTGATCCTGAGTATCTCTGAGAACAGCCTGCCTTAATTTAGTTTGGACCCTCCCATCAGGTATTTATAATACATATTAACAAGGTCCCCCTGAGTCTGCTCTTCTCTCTCCAGGCTGAACAGTTTCTCAGCTTTTCCCCTCATGAAGGATGCTCCAGGCCTTTAATAACCTTTGTGGCCCTGAGTGGACTCATTCCAGTAAGTACACATCTTTCACGCACTAGGTAGCCCAGCTCGTTGTAAAGTCATGCTGACTGTTCCCATCTTGTCTCAAAACGGTTTCCAGATAGATTTGGTCCGTCGTCTTCCTCGGGACTGAGCTGAGGCTGGCCACTTCAGGCTCCCCAGGTGCTCCTTCTCACAGGAGCAAGTGACACTTGCTCTCTTCCAGCCCTTAGGAGCTCACCCAGTGGCTTTGACTTTTAGGAGGTGATGGAGAGTGTTCTCACAGTGACATGAGCCAGATCAGCACTCCTGAGTCAGTTCCATTAGGTTCTGAAGACTCGCATATGCCCAGTTGGCTCAAATGTTCCCTAACCTGATTCTCCTTCACCAAAAGTACACCACCTATATTCTAGACTTTCCAGCTTGCCTCGGGGGCCTGGAATAACTGAAAGTCAGTTTTACCAGTAAAAACTAATGTGAAAAAGGGTCTGAGCTCCTCAGCTTTGCCTTGTCCTTTGTCACCAGGTCTCATCTGTAATCTGACCAACATTGGAGAGCATGGAGAGGATTAGATATGTGCAGTAATATTAAGGAATTCGCTGTGTGCTGATGTGGAACCTGAACAACCCTTTTATACCCATATGGAGTCTCTCTCAATAATTTCTCCATTGGTGGTGCCCTGGCTCTGGGGAAGGTAAATCATGGATGTTACTCATCCCTTTTTCCTCCTGCTCCTTGTTCTTCCCTTTTCTAAACTCACCCTTAAACTGTTTTCCACAGTATGCTGCCTACAAAATAGCTAAGAGGAAAATTCTTCTGAGTAACCTGTGGACATATCTATTTGTACAAGATTTCAGCTGCTTTGAAGGATTGTTTCCTGTTATTAAGGTGTAAAACTGCTCTTGTGGGAAAACTAGAATTTTGCACATGTAATTAGGAAAGTATGATACTTTATTTCTGGAGATGCACAGTCAAGAGCTGGGAGATTTTGGCACTTACTGAAACAAATAGCTTTTGAACATCTGAAATTGCTCCTGAATATATTTTGATTACAGTGTAAGCCATGGCAATAAAGGAGTCCCCTGAGAGAGAAAATATATGGATTCAAATATTAATATTTTTTGTCTGGGAACTGGTTATCTCCCAAGACACAACTGTTATGTTTCTCATTGATAAACCTTTCTATTGGCTTGAGGAAAGAACTAGAGCCTGCAAACAGGGTGCTGAACCCTGTTTTAGGCAGAAACAATAGTTGTTCCCACACTGGTCAGTGACAAATTCCCTTTTAGCCTCCAACATGATTTTGATCCCAGACCCTTTCCATTTTTGCCATGCTATTGTCTCCTTCTCTTGACTCTGCAGGCATCCCCGGCATACACTGTGATTCCAGATCCTGGCACTGCCCATCAGGTGAGATATCCCTAACACCAATATCAGGTCTGCTAACAGAGGGACAGGAGCTGTTTTATTGCACTGGCTTATGGAGTTCAAGAGGAGCTGGATCTACAACCAGAAATCTTTTCTTCTTCTTTTTAATGGGATTATGAAATTTTGTTCTGCTTCTCTGGACAGAAACAGAAGTTTTTCTCTGAATTTTGTGCCTTGTGACAAAAGACTGAGTTTGTGGATATAGTCAATACTTGCAATACCCTTGCTAATTCTGCCAGCTGCATCACAAGTGTTTTGGTAACTGCATTTTTTTTGTTGTTGCTCAAGCCCACGTTTAGGGCCAAGATTTTTAATATTTTATTACAAAATAAACACACTGTTACTGACAAAAAGCTGTAAATGGGAAGCCAGATGCCCTTGAAGTCTCAGTACTGTTCCCCAAACTGCACACTCTCTATTTTTTACTTTCATAAATTTTAGAACATTCTGATGATTTTTGAATCTCTGGCACTGACAAGGCTGGAATTACATTAGTCTTTTAGAGCTTTGGGGATTTTATGAATGTTCTCAAACTGCAAAACAGTTCCCCCATCCATAATGTGGGTGCAGTTTATAAAAGAAAAAGAAAATCCATTAACATTAATGAGGCAGTTAAATATAAAAAAATAAAGCCTCACTATGAGAAAATCTCTAAAAATTATATAGCTGGTTTTTAATGCTACTAGTCACTCAGCCACTGTTTATGGAAATTCAGTGTTCTTTTGTAAAGCTAGAATCAGAGCACTACAGAATAACCAAAGATGAACCTTGACCTCTGTTCCCTCAAAATTGTCTTCATAGGGAAAAACAAACAAACAAACAAAACCCAAAAAACCCAAAACAAAACAAAACAAAAAAAAAAAAGAAAGATTTGATCTCTAATTAACTTCAGCAGTTTCTCTATTCACAAAAGTGAATGTTTTATCCAATATATTGCTTGTCTTCTTCATTCATCAAAGATAAATCTGCCTTTCACTTCTTGAACATTTTTGGGAAATATTAAGCCAAGATAATGTAAAAATTAGAGAACGCAGAAGTGCCACCACTTTGTACAGAGTAATACAAAGCATATCCTCTGATACAGTCAGCAATTAAATGGCTTCAGCTGGTCTGCAAACTTACAGCACTCTGAGTCTCGGGATCACTTGTTTACCTATAGCCAGCCATGTAAGTAGCAGAGTGAAGCTTATAAAGTTCATCCAGGTTACTAACAGACATAAAGTCAAGCGCACAGGAAAACTATGAAAGGGCTAGGGCAGAGTTCAGAGCCAACTGAAATGATTTTGCCTTTGAGAAACAAGGCAGGCATACCTAATAATAAAAATAGGATAGCCTAGCAAAATGAAATATGTATAGGTATGTGTGTGCAGTCTCATGCTAATAATTAGTCTTGCAAAGGGTAAGCACTGTTCAAAGTACTTTGAAAAAATTACTAACAACCTCAGATAGAGGTTGCCGTCAAATGGAATAGAACTAACAGTGATTGAGGTCTGTAGCAGTAATTGATACAAACATTGACATTAATGCTGAGATACTTACATGAAACAATTCAGCACCTCATAAACCTCTTTCCATGCAAAAATTGACCTTTTAAGCTAATGACAGAGTTCCTTGTCTCTTGCATGGGAGCTCAGCATGGCCAGCACTGCTTTCTACACAACTGCTGGAATGAACCCCTTTTAATCCTTTTTCTGTCATTTTTAGGACAGTTGTAGCTCATAATGATAAAACAATAACAAAATGGAATACTATTACATCTTTAATCAATAAAATGTCCTTTTCTGAGTCTTGTCTGAATAGTTTGTGCTAGAAATTTGCTGAGATCACTGCAAATCAGTATAATAAAATGATGTTGACCAGTTCCTTTGTACAAAATGAAGCAATAAAGAGCTTTTCTGTTAACTTTATGTTTTTATTGAGAGATGCCATACTCGAGACCACACACATTACCATTATATATGAGAAAAAGCATAGCTGTTTCAACAGACAAAAGTTAAAGTGCAGTTGATTCATTGGCTCCTTTAAGAGGACTGGCATCTGGAGCACATGCACTTCAAAGTCAAACACTATACTGAGATGTGCTGCTTTGAAGTACAGCTGCTGATCCAGACAAATTTTGGAGTCTAAACCAGCATATGAATTTGCTGTACTCTGAAAAAAAAATCTATTTCAGATGCCAGTTTTAACTCAGTTTAGAAAATTGCTGTCTGGATCGGCTGAACTTCAAAGCTGAACATCGCAGTGCTACATTTCCCTTTGAAGTACAGCTAATCCAGATAGTGGATTTTCTCTCCCTCCTATTTTTTTTAAGTAGTTAAAATTGGCATCTGACCTTACTAGTATTTCTCCTTACCATCTGCACATTCTTCTTCCCTTCTCCCTTATTTCCTCATCTTTTGACCTCTGAAAAACACAGCAAGATTCACTAGCTTGTTAGCCCCTGCACTACCAAAGCTACTATAAAGGGGGTAGTTGTGGGGACAGCCTATATCGAGTTACATAATGGACAGTGGCCAATTACTGCACATGGCTTGTCATAAAGTTTGTTAAATAATACTTAATTTCACCATCCAAGAAAAATAAAGCTCAAAGCAAATCCCTCATAAATGTTTGCATTCAAAGCATTTGTAATGACAGTTTCATGATTCCGCTAACTCATATAAACAGCCATTAGCACTGAATTAAAAAGTAGCTGAGCTTGATAGCATTTCAACTTTCAGAAATTTTTGTTTATTTTGTCACAGAAAGGTCTCCTTCACAGGCAAGTCAGGAAAGCCTTAAGGAAATGGTTTTACTAGAGAAAGAATGAGATTACTACCGGCAGAATTTGCACAGCTTCTGGCAAGGGGAAGCAAGGGTAAATGCAGTGCCCTCACCAGGACACACTCTCATATTATACACACATCAGGGATACTGCCGTTTGCTACTGAATTAAAAGACAAATCATGAAGAAGTGTTGCACCCTGTTCAAAAGACAAAAACAAAGAAAAAAACCCCACCCAAACACATGGTAGTACAAGAGGACAATTTAATGACAGCATCTCTCATTTGCTGCGAAATAACTCTGGAGAGAAAAAGGACTGGACAATGACCAGCATTTTATTTACACAGATCATGAGACATGTCACTCGGGTGATCTGTTCTTGTCAGGCAGTCTTTAATTAGAAAATTCCTAGAGAGAACTCATGCTCCCACTAGGTGCTTATTAAAAACTAAAGACAAAAGGAGTCGGTAGAAAAGCCCAAGGAATGGACAGAGAACTCAGGTTACACTGAAAGGCAAGAGTGAGCTGCTGCTAGCATACAGAGAGACACTCAGGATGGGATGCTGGATTTTGAATGAAAAACTCTCAGTGCTGTTATTAGTGAGTATTTTTAGCATTAAAAAGTCTAATTGGATATATATAAATATTTTAAGCTTGTTTAAAAGACATTTTATGGTTTGCTTACAGTAATACTCCCAAGCTTAATGTAAAACTTGCTATAAAATATTCAGCAGCCTTTTTATAACTAGTCTTAAAAACAATTTAAAGTCTTAGTGCTTTATTTTTAATTATTTTTAAGTCAATGTATTTTAATCCTCAGATAAAGGGAGCAGGGGTTTGCAATTATAATTGAAATTATATTCTGATTTATTTTCAGACAGTTTGGTGAATTGTATATGGGGAGCAGAGAAAGGAATTTCCTTAGCTCTTAATTCCCTCAATTTCTGTGATTTTTTAATTTTATCATTTATTTCCTTTTTAGAGACCAGGTTAAGGCCTGTGCTTAAAAGCAAGTTTACCATGACACAGTAAACATAATTTATATCATTTACTCGAGATCTGGGGGTAGGACTGTAACCCTGAATTTGCTAAAATATAGCCTCATTCCAGCAGGCATTTTTGATTTCTACCATCTGTGATCAAGAGCTGCATTGCACTCTGATTTTGAAACATCTCTCAGATTCTCTTAAAACTATAACCACAGCCAGTTTTATATGCATTAAAAAATACTAATGTAAATGTCACTAATCTGTAGCCTCTCTGCTTTGTAGCTGGTGTGGCTGGGAGTGAACTTCTATTTGTTTATTGATACCTTCCACTGGTATGAAGATGACAATGCTTACATTTATACACGGATTATGCTGGGAGTAAGTACGAGTTTGATGGTTAAAGGGCTTCACAAGAAGAATGTATTCATAGTCTAATTTTATTTACATCCTTCATAAAACTTTTGATGCTTCAAAAGTAATTTTCCCATATAAGAGCATTATATTAATATAGTATTTTCTTTCTTTTGCTCTTCCTATATCAAGCTTGTAATTTAATTTCTTTATGCTGTTATATGTACAGTCAACCCTGGCTTGGGCAAGAGCTTCTGCAACGTGCCTTAATTTTAACTGCATGCTAATCCTGTTACCAGTCTGTAGAAACCTTATTTCATTCTTAAGAGGAGCAAGCATTGTAAGTACAATTTCTCAAATAGCCATATTATTCTCTCTTTTTTATTTCTGTAGTTCAGCAGTATTATCCATATCAAACATTTTCCAAGGAATTTTAATTTTTGATAGAGAAGCCTGTACACTATTGCCTAGTTATTACCATTTAAATTGTCAGTATTCATGACTGAAGAGAAACAAATGACTTGTTTAACACAGTGCTCTAAATGCAACACTGATTTTGGCAGCTGCTGCATAGCATGGTGTCATGAAGAGAAAAGTGAGAAGCCACAAAAAAGGGACATAATAATGCCACTTGGCCAAATGTAGAAAATTCATATCCATCATGTGTATTCTCTGTAGATGCAAAGTGAAAATCGGAGAAATAAAATGTTCAGATAGATAAAAATGTTCTAAGGATAATAATGAACATGTTTAAATGTTTCTGTCTGAGTGGCCACCATTCAGGTCTGCATTTGAGGTAAATGCATTTTTGTAACAGGCGTTCACACTAACCTTGGAATCATGCATAGGAAGTACGTAAGGCTTCAGCTCTATTAGCTTTAATTTCAACTTGCATTGAATTATTACAGTCAGAGCAATCCCAATGCCACATGTTTGGGTAAAAAAATCACTGATCACTTCATGACTCCAGGAATAACAGGAATTTAGAAATGGTAAGATACAGTTATTTTATAGTAAGATGTTTCTTATTGTAGTTCTGCCATTTTTTGTTTCTGAGATTGCTCGGCTTAGATGTTGAGCAGTCTTTAGGCTGGGAATCAACACTTATATAATTGCTTGAGTTCAGGAGTTGAACATTTACAAAAAAAAAAGAGAAAAGGTGTCCTGGTCTTCTGAACCGGTTTGTGAATCAGCACAGGATATATGCATGCCCACTTAGATGCTGAGTAAAAGCTCAGAGAACTGGAACTCTTCTCACAGATAATATTTGGCTATTTTGGACAATATTCTGCTCTTGAGGACCATAGTACAGAGCAACTTGACTGCTCCAGCATGGCCAGCACTGGGCTGGATCCAGTGCCTCTCCAAGGAGGTGCAGTGTTTTGACATCACACCCTGTGGTGCTCCAGATTTTTTGAAGACTTATTAGCTGGGAAACAACATGGATACATGCCAGGATCTTTGGCATGGTGTCATGCCAGGTCATGTGAGCAATCCAGACACCTACACCACCACTCAGAGACTGAATTCTGTCCATGAGTGCTGTCTGGGTTCCAGCAGAGCATGTTAGTTTTGGCTCAGTGCAGCCGGCCGCTGGCCCCAGGCTGGCTCCGCACTGGGCACCCAGCTGGCCGTGAGCACACCACTGCCGAGCCCTTCCAATAATGGGAGCACGGCTCAGTAACACATCAGCATGCAGCCACCTGAGGTCTAGACAGCCTCACCCTCCTGGGGTGTGCATTTCCTGAAAGCAGAGAAAATGTTTTCATTACAAGCTGGCTTTGCCAGCACTTCAGCTCTGTTATGCTAAGCTCACAAAGCAGTGGTGTCCTTATGCCTGCAAAAGAGTTAATGTCAGCTCAGATAAGCCACTCACAAATCACAGCTAAGTGAGGTAGAGCTTTATCAAACCCTTTTTTGAGCCCCTATATAGGATGAATAGCTTCAGAGACCCTGGAGTGCCACTCAGGAAAGTTACTTGAGTCCTAAAACTAACCCTAAACGTCCACTGAATTCCTTCAGCATTCCATTTTCAAATGCACTGAACTCTTCTCCTCTCCAAAATGTGAGATGTAAACACCAATAGAAATGATATAAAACAAGCTCTGCTTTTTCACCAAGTACTGTGGAGGAGCACTGAGGAGACAGCTTGACAAAAACATCACATTTCACAAGATGGTTGCCTATGGAATAGCGTTAAACGCAAGTAAGCTTTTTTGGTTTTATTTTTTTCTTCTTTGCCTTTGAACTGTTTTGAATTTCATAGCAATTCTGCCTAATGCTGTAATCCCCATCAGCTCTGAGATGTGATATTTTAGTGCAATCATTTGTTGACTGCAGCTTTAAATGTGTGTAGGAGTCCCATCTGATTAACCGTTTGTAATCCTTCTTGCCTGAGAAGAGTTTGACTGTTAAGGAAATAAACTTTCAATCTGAATAGTAAACACCAGTTGCCACTTAGTTAATCTGAACAACTTGTGTGCCCTTAAAATTTAGTGTAAATAACTTTCATTGAATTCCTGAGGGTAGATGTTTGGGGAGATGACACAGCATTACTGTCTGATTCTGTAAGGAAATGATGCTTATGAGTCACACCACAAATCTGCCCACCAATACATCTTCACTAATTTTTCAACCAGGTAATAAATTTAATCTGAATTTGAGAGAGGCAGGTGTCTCAAAAACAATGGATTTTTAGATATTTATTTTTAGTAGGTGACTGATCCAGGAAATTAATGGCCACCTTGAGGGGAAAACAGCAACCTGAGATCAAAATTTATCTATTCTGTTGGTCCTAGTGACTTACTGAGGTGTTTGTTCTCCTGGCTGGGAAAAAGACATGGCACCTTCCTGTTCTCTAAGTAGTAAAAGGACCTGGAGAAGACTGAAGTTTGTAGGAATTCAAAGGACATGAGGGGAACAGGAGATAGCTTGAGGAAAAAGGACGTACAGAGAGAATGAACAAAAGCCAGTGTGAAGAAGGCCATGAGCACACAGAGATGGAGAGGTATCTTAGATAGATAGATGATAGATTGATAGATAGATAGATAGATAGATAGATAGATAGATAGATAGATAGATAGATACTTCTCTTAGAAAATGGGAAGGAGACAGAGGAATTAATTAATCAGGGCTATTTGCAAGCATGAGACATTGCAGGGTAACTGTTCTACCCCCAGGCTGTCGGGTGGATTCTGGTCCCAATATCTTTTTCAGCCTGAGTGAGGGAGCTGCTTTTGCGTGTCTAGGCTGTTAATGTCCTCATGCCGTGAGACAAGAATTTGAAGTCAGGATTGCCAACAGGAACCAATAGCTAAAGTTTGTCTTCTGTATGTCGTGCTAAAGAATTCCAAGGGGAAGGCTACGGGATATAAACATTCATCTTACAGTGTATTTTGATTAATTACTTATCTGTCATGTCCACTCATTCATCAGAGTTCAGTTTCACTACAGAACAGATTCCTACAGAGTGCAACATTGCTTCTTTAATTAATAAATCAACCCAGGAACATAAATTAACCAACTGTGCTCGGTGTATAATAGGTCATGTTCCAAAAAGAAAGCAAAACTTTGCAGTCAAACCTTTTATGCTTTTGGTTTTTACATTAATATTAAAATGCTTACTAGTGCATTAATGTGTACAGTTTAGGAAGTGCAAGTCTATCAGAAAAGTGATTACTTTAATGGTTTCACTAATTTCGAGGAAAAAGACACAGAACCCAATGTGAAATGACAGAAAGCACGATCATATAATTCTCATTTAAATCACTCTCTAAGGAGAAATCAAAGGTTCATTTTTGGGTTGTTATTTAGGTTGGTTGTTTTTTTTTTCGTAAAATATAAAATGCAAAAATAGTTGATGAGATATTTGAGAAAGAAAACAGAACACAAGGGAGTCTAATAAACAAAGCATGACAACCTATGAATTCCTGCTTCCTTAACAGTCAAGTGAGAAACATTTATCATATTTGGAAAAACACTGAATAGCGTTAGACTTGTCTAAAGAATGGCCAGAAACTCAATTTCTTGAAATTCAATTTTAAGTTCATAGAAAAATAAAGTCTACAGAACACATTGTGACAGAAAAGCAACATTTCAGAGTGGTATCCACAAGTACACTGAATCCTTTTCAATAACATCTAACAGTGTTAAAATGATGTGTAAATAGATGCCATTTTCCCCTCAACTGACACATTATTTATTCTAGTACTACCTATATTGCCTTTTATTATACAAAAACATAGTCAACTCCTATTAGTCTATTGCAATTTAGTAATTCTCAGTTAAACAGATGTTCAACCTTGTGTGATCAATAGACTAAATATGGTAGCAAGAAGTTAAACCAATTTGAAGGTCAGATCAGTAAGCTTACCCTCACAATATAAAATTGTAAACTCCTTTATTATTAAAGAAACATGTATTCAACTTGGCTTGCCAGGTGGTGTTATTCCAGCATATTTATTTAATAGTGTGCTAAAAATAGTTAGTGCAACATTAGTATTGTCTGGCTTCTAACAGGCAGCTAGCTCAGCTGAGGTGTGCCTGGCCTTGGAAAGAGTACATCTGTACCTTTAATTTTTCATCATCTCTAATACAAATTGAAGAGCAGGCTTTAATTGGTCAGGTCATAAACGAATATAATTAGAGACGAGTGGAAGAGGGAAGTTGGAGGAAAGAGAGGGAGTAAACAATGCTATCTATAATCAAGGGCATCATTGAAAATTCAGTAAAGGGAATTCTGCTTAGTTTGGCTTCCTGCGTTCTGCATGCCTGTCTGTGATAAGAGCTGTCTGGAAGTTATTCAGCCACTAATAAATCTTCCTTATAGACCTGTAACTCTGCTAGAATAAAATCAGAGTTTCATGCATTCTCAGTTTGCTCAGTGCAAATAATTCTGTGCTTTGTACTGGAAAGAGACTTTTCAGTTCAGACACAGTGGCCTGAAACTTAAAGACACCACAAGAGATAGTAATAATATTTTCTACGACACTTACTTCTTATTGTACTGTTTTTGCCCTCTCAAAAAAGCGTATTCATACATTTTCTGAAGTGGGGAGTGTTGGGGGCATTTTTCTTTCTTCACTTTGATATGTTGGGCTTATCTTAAAGAATAAATTACTTGCATTTTTTTAGTGTTTGCAGAAAGGTCATATGGATATTTTGCTCCACCAATCTTTGAATTATGATATTAATAAAGTTTAAGCAATTAAGGGAAAATAGGGAAGGACAGCAAGGTTGTTTGGAGTTAGGCTGTTTGAAATGGTGATTCCTGCTCCTTAAAAATTCCAGCAATGTGTTCTTCTTTAAAAACATGCAAAGAGCAGAAATAAGTATAGTGATGCCAGGTGTGTTTGGCTTCTGACAATCACTGAAAAATCTATAGCTAAAAATACTAGGAAACCTTTCCATTTTCAACCACTTTTTGGTAAATTACGCGAATGGCTTTGGTGACCTGAGTCACATTTTTGTGTAAACTATTAAGTTTTCAGGGAAGCAGATGCCTATCTTCAAAAGAGGTCTAGCTGATACCTCAGTGTTGTAATTCCAGAAATTGCACAAATTCAAACTTCCATTAAATGTCTTTTTTTGTTTTTTAGTCAGATTGTTTAAATCCAGACTTAGTGCAAGTACTAGGAAGGAAACAATATTAAATTGAAGATTGTAGGCTTCCAGCTAAGATAGAAAATGGTCCAAGTCACGTTCTTCTTTGATGTTTACAGCCATTCTTAAAAACAAAATAAAATGCAAGCACATGTGTGGTCACTATTTTAATTTTTATACAACCTGCGCCTTTTTAGTCCACAAAGACATCATAAAGTTGAATAACTAGGAATGGCACAAGACAATGGGTGGCAAAAAGAACCCCAGCCTTGGTCAGGGGCAGAATTCTCCACACCTGGGTTATCTGCCTGTAAAGTTGTTCTCATTGCTGTGGGCAGAAAGGCCAGGATTTGACCCTTTGACTTTATCATGATAGGCTGGTTTATCAAAATGCTTTACTGCTAGCAGCAAGCTCTAATTTGATTATTATCCTGTACAGGCATGCAGAAAAAGATAGAGTTAAATCTTGTCCTCAGATAAACACATGAAATTTCTGTTTAGTTCAATGAAAGTTGTGCATGCTTCACTGAAGGCACAATTGGCTGAATAAGAGTAGCTAAATTGACCATACTTTCAAGATAATTTAATTACATCTCTTTGTATTTAAGGATATGTACAGTAAACACCATGATCTAATAGCAACCCTTTTCCTCCCTCTCTCCTTCCAATAAAGCCTTTTATTTGATCTCAGAGGTGGACTAGATAGAACATCTCAGGGTCAAATACAAATTAATGTATGTTAAGTGCTTCAGAGGTTCCAGACGTCATTAAAAACAACAAAAATCCTTCATTCTTCATAAACTGTTATAAAAAAGAGCTTTGTTTAAAAGATTGGGTGATTTATTCCATATGTTATATTTGGACATGCAGAATGAGGAAAAAATTGAACCGAAAATTCTGATATGTACTCCCTTAAAGTTTGCCCTCATGGTTAACTCAGATAAGTGGTGCAGAGGAAAGAGCTACCAACTGTGGTAAGCTCAGATTTCAGAAATCTGCATATGTAATTTTGGAATTGCTTAGTAAATTCTATACACTGCAGATGCAAAGACCTTCAGAAAATGCACTTTAGGGATGTAAAATATTTTAGTTAATGGCGATGTGTTTGGTGCCAGAATTTTTATTCTGCTACAACTATTATACATTAAATGAACCACACTGAAAATGGAATTAGATTTTGCATTACTCTTACCATCCAGCTATAATTCATTTTTAGATTGCATCATTTTTTGCTAGCAGCACAAAAAAAACCCATCAGAAGCATTAACCTAATAATACTCCAGGCAATATCTAAGATCATGGGAGACTCAGGTGAACCAATATATTCAGTACATCATTAGTTGTATTGTGATATTTTTCAATGTATCATTATTCTCTGTACATTAACATCTCCCACAGAATAGCTTACTGAAAATAAAAACAACAACAACAACAACAAACAACAACAACTCTCTCTCTTCCTGTTCATTCTGGAAGTCTTCTACACTTGTAATATACTCTACCTATCAGATGAAAGCTGGAGAGAATGCCACCCAGAAGAGAAGGTGTGGTAGATCCCAAAGAATCTATGATGATGTTTCCATTGACAGAAACACAGGGAAACAGAACAATGTGCAGATGGAAAAGACAGTGTCCTCTGATAGCCTGCAGAAAACCTTACTAGGCTAGGTTGCCAGAACTGGATCTCTTCTTCCAGGGGAAAGTTGTAACATGAGTACTCCTCATCAGCTATAGTCTCAAGACCTTTTTGAGAAACTATATCTGTTCAACCCATTTTTCTTCTGTCCAAGACTAGAAATGCTCTGTTAGGAAATGTGAAACTCTGTCTGTCTGGAGAAAACTAGCACCTCATTTCACTCTCAACACTCTGCATTTACCAGATAGCATTAGATATCCTGTCACTTTTGACATGACTAGAACTTGTGCAAATCATGTAGAATCCCGCACTTTGGGGAAAGTACAAGATTTTCTAGCTTTCTAAACAATAGAAATGTCATCATTTCATGTGAATATTTTATAGTCTGCAGTATCACTTTAAAAAAATCTATTGTTTTGAAGGTGAAAGAAGAAAGTGCCTTTTGCTATGAACACGGATTCAAACTTCCACAATTAGTCAATGTCACAATTCTAAATGAGCAAAGATAATCCAAAACCTGCAGCTGACAGACTTCAGGCAACCTCTGGTAAAACAGCACTATGGATCCTAACTGTGTGAAACTCTCCTGGTCCCTAGGCTATGGGGACTATTACATCATACCAGAGTGATAAAGAGCACCCTGTAGGTATAGAGGGCAAGAGGCCCAAGTTACAGTAATCACTCATAGATGCCAAAGTAAAACTACTTAGTAGAAATCCACTTAGAGACTCATTGTCAGGGTTTTCCATCCTTTGAAAGTTTTCTTTCTTTGAAAGAACTTTGAAAGTTTTCTTTCCTCTTTCCCTTAGCCCATATCAGACAATGTGCAGCATGTAACTCCACAACTTACCAAAGACAGAAATCTGTTACCTCACACTCCTGTCCTACGAGTGAGCTCTTTCTGATGTCAAAGAAATCAGGTCCTCATCAAGCAGCAACTTGGTTCCCTTCCAGCTGGATCAGATAACATCCTTACCAGGCCAACACATCTGTTCTGAAAGAAGCCCCTTGTAGGAACAGTTCCTCCCTTCCCACTCAGCACTTAAATAACAGCACTTAAAAAGTGCTGTTACACTTAAATATATAAACAGTGTTTATATACTGCTTATGCATCAGTTGTACACTGGGGAACAGATTGCCACAGCCCCCACACAGCTGCCACCTAAACCATCCAGCTCAGAGCTTGGGCTTTTGGGTTTTGACAGTCTAAATCCACACATCTCATTCACTGCTTGTGGTCCAGTGTGATCTTCCTTCCATTGCTCCCAGCACTGCTGGGGTGCTGGGAGCACACTTTCATGCACAGGCTCCAGGAAGCATCTTTCACCTCATGCTGGCAAGGCTGTTTCACATGCAGCACCTAACCCATAACAACACGTGCAGCACATGCCAGGCCACTGAGTCCAGTACCCTCTGATGCTCACAGTCATGTCATGCACACCGTTTCATAAAATGACCAACCTTCGGCTGAAAGCTGCTTAGATTGCTTGATCCCATTATCCCATTTATCAAAAGGTTATTTTAGAGTCTCATTCCTTTGATGGCTTGAATCTGTCTTCTAATTTCCAGGCCCACTTTATCCCTGCAGTTCATACCCATTTGGATTCGGTCTCCATCCTGCTGAAGCTATTCCAGCTTGTATAAATAATTTATTATTCATTGGGCCAAAGATTCAGGAGAAATGGGAGGTTGATTTTGCAGTTTGGGTGCTCAGGATATTCACTTGGGATGCCTATGTCAATAAATATTGGATTATTTTTATTAAGGGCTTCATCAAGGGACAGCTCAAAAGAGAATAACCAGTCAACCCAGTGACTAGGACATGTGATTTGGTTTAAAACCTTACTTTAAATTTAATGTAACAAGGATTTTTAAATAGGTCTTTCATCTCCCAGTGAATATCTAAGCATGAGGCAATGAGGTGTCAAGAAGTGGCGAGGGGAGTCCCTAAGTTAATATTGCATTTTGAATGAAGTGCATCCTGACAATCAACCAAGCACAGTACATCTACTGCTCTAGAAGGATCACCTCAGAAGTACAGAGTGAAAATAGCCTCTCTCCAGTGTGGACACATGGGATAACTTACTGTTGGGGGGAATGTTTTACCTTCTTGCAATGGCTGCTTTAACCATTTCCATGGCCAGCATCTTACTTCAACTCATGCTCCCATGGACACAGCTGTCCCCAGGTGCTGAAGAGGAGCTGGACTCCAGCATGTAGAGTGAGTGAGCCCACTAAGTGGTTAGGCACATAAATGACCAGCAATACCAAGGTCCTTATGCATTTAATCCTGTGTTTACATCTATGATTAAACAGTGACTAGTGACAGTAAAACATTATTTTCATCCACATAGTCACAATTTTTAAAAAGGGGAGAAAAAAAAGGGAAGGGAAGGGAAAGATTTTTTGAGACTATCTTTCAGGGAAGAAAATCATATTTGGTTTACCACAAATACTGCCTTTTAGAAAGGTTTTTTTAAATGGTCAGGGAGAGAAACAGATATCCACTGAAGGAGAGATGATAACAGGAAGCTAATTATAAAAACTAGAAATAGCTGTGCTGTAAACATATAATTATCTTTCATTGTCATTTTTTCATCCTTTGGCATTTAATATCTTGCATTAATTACAACTTGCATGTAATGGTTTGAGAGTCTCTCATATTGAAAAATGAAACTCTGCACCTAGCTTGATTACAACTTTATCTATGTAAGCCAATAATAAAACAAAGTCCTTCCTTTTCCACTCTTGAAATTATACACTTTCCACCCAAGAAAATAGTTACAGGGGATTTTTTACTTCAATCTAAGGCATTTTTCTAAACTGTCCATTTCATATACCTTTCGGGAGAGGCCAGAAGTAGAGGTGATAAATGATACTCCGGACACATCAGATCTAACACTGCGATTTGCTCTTCTCCTTTTAAATCATAGTTCCTACGGATTGCCCAGGCTCCACCTGCATAAAGTAATGCTACAGCTACTTGTTAATAGGGGACAGATTTTGAAAGCATTTCTAGTGGAAGTTGCAAACTGGTCCATGCCTAAACCAGTCAACTTAGTGTCCTGTGTAGCAAGGCCATAGCACATAGCACTAGTATATTAATTAAAAGTAGGAATTTTAATGAGTTTACCTAATTTTGCACAATTTAAAGTCAGAGGCATACACTTTTATATCAACTCTCAAGAGGTCCTCCTTTGATGACATTGGAGACTGCAGGGCACTTGACTGTAAAGCTGGGAGGTGAGCCTGGTGCTGTTCCTATCCTCTCCACTGTGAAGCAGTCGCTTCATATTAGACATGCAGTTGATAAAATTCTCTTTTTTATTGTCAGCTTAATCCATGCAAAACTCTCAATTTATGCCTGAGCTTTTCAAATAGTTCACAGTGTGCATAATGAAGTTCCTTCTGGCACTGTGGGCACATACAAGTGTGCCTGTAATTTCACACCACTCTTTCTCTCCTGCAGCCATCCACATTGTTGCCCACTCCATCAACATCGAGCGGTATCATTCCAGCCAGTCAAAAGAAGCTGGCGAGTTACGGAATAAACTTTCTCGTCTTGGCAAGAGCCCAAATGAAAGCTACTTGAACCCAATCAGGACCTATGAAACAGTAAGATGTCACTTTTTAGGTTTCCTCATCTAAAAAGTTTTCCTCTGTGGATTCTATTGCCGGTAAAACTGTATTTCAAAGCCTTTTAACCAGAGCGAGAAGGTGCTGCCAAAGGTTAACCTCAATTTCAGCTGAAAACACTTACTCAGAGCTGCAATTTTCAGGTTACTAAGCTCAAAGAAATGTCTATAGTATTTTAATTAGTTTGTCAGGAGACAGCTGGTGGGGGGAGGATAAGGAGTGTTGTGAAGAGTAGGCAATTAAATAAACCTGAAAAGAATTTTAAAAAACCCCAAAACTAAACTATCAACGCATGGAACAAGCACAACTTCTTTTTAGAAAGAAAAATAACCAAACAGCAATAGCACTTCACAATATTTCTTTTGCATTTGCTATTTGTCTCTCTCCATGGTGGTTCAGCACCTTCCTGATCTGGGGGCTGATTCTGCCTCGTTACGTGTTGAGTGTGGCTGCGCAGGGAAGAGCACCTTCAAAAGCATCCAGGGGGTTCTTGCACACAGGAAGCAGTGCAGGGGGAATCTAGAACTGCTGTGTGCTCTTCAGAGTCTAGCAGAGCTACAGGATCCTCAACCCATAAATGGTTCTGCTTGTTTTGGGGGAAAAAGTGACTGTGCCCCCTGTCCACTTTCTTGGATAACCCACAACAGCATTATAAGCTCTCCCTTATAATAGTCATAACATAAAGAAAAGCTGAGCATGCAGAGAATGCACGTAAACCATGCAAAAGTTAATCAGCTTTTTTCCCTGTACTCCATTATAGCACACATCACATTTATGCTAGATGTTTCCTTGCGTATCCTGTTTCATAGTTACACATTATAGGGCTGAAATGGCCCTGGTGAGACTCCCACACATATTGTTCTGCTCTTTAGAAAATGCCCACACAGTTAGCATGAAATAAGGACTGCCTGAACACCATGGATTGGTGCTCTTTTGAACAGTGATGTGCTCCACTGAAACAAGAAACCAAGTGAGAAGATGGCTGGACAGCCATTGATAGGATTCAACAGTGCTTTTAAGCTGCAAGGCTTGTCCTGCTTTTTCTTAGTTCCTTTCCAGTTCAGAGAGCATGGGGTTTTCATCTTTCAAAATAAACAAATAAACAATTTCAAATTTGAAGAAAATCAAGCAAATTGATGCAGTCAGTGGTATGAATGCAAAAGTCTTCATGTTAGCGTTGACAAAGCAGTCAGGTTTATCAGAACAGGACAGCAAGCCAAGGGCTCAGCTTCCCACTCTTTCAGTACACCCAGTGACCACTTCCATTGCATGGCCATGAGGTGTTCCCCAGGAGCAGAACAAAACTCCCAGCTCTGAACAGGAGCTTACCATCATTCAGTAAGCATTTTTTTTATCCACTAAGCATTCCCATAGTGATATAATTGTGAGGTAGGCCTCTAATTAGCATTAAGATCCTAAATACCCTTGAGCAAGAAGGTTAGGATATTTTGAGATTTTTTCTCAGATTTCTCACAGCAATACACTCCACAATTACCTTTCAATTTGCAGCCTAGATTTTACTCTAACCTCTAATATTTATATTTCTTTTATCACTCACTTGTGTCTCAGTAGCTAAACTCAGAATTAATAAATTATGAAGGGAAGCAAACAAAAGATTGTTTCTAACTTCAGAGAAGAAAGTTCTGAGATCAACAATTCAGGCTTTCTTTTCAGTTTCATCCTACTGCCATTGAAGCAATGTACTGTCTTTGACATTTTGCCTTTTTTCATCTCAATATCCAAAGTAGCCACTGTAGTGGAAATGTTCAAAATATCACCTAGATCAATCCTGTTAATATGCAATAGGATCCGAACACGCTTTTCACAGGTACCCATTTGAAAATGTACTGTGTGCTGTCAAGTGTGAGCATTTGAAAGAATGATTTTACTGTAAAAAGTGACTGTAAAAATGGCATCGTGGAATTTTATCACCTCCAGGATTTCCATATCAAATGAGTGCACTTTACAAATACAATAGAGGGTTGTTTTTTTTCTCCTAGTGTATTAAGCTGTAGAACCAAATTAGGATCCATAAGATGTGCTGAGCTCTTCATTCCTGTGCATCAGCACTGGGAAAACAGATATACATGCTTTGTAGGCCAAATGGGGACTTCATTTACACTCTGATGGCATATTTAACTTGATTCCCATCTTGTGTGTGAGATTTTTACTGCTGTTCTTCACGATTTGCACTTTATAATTGCAATCAACATCTGACAGTTGTGTTCAAAATACATCTTGACTCTCACTTCAGTTTATTTTGGTGGGTTTAGACACTTATACCAGACCTGTGCTGACATCTGTGAGTGATGAACAAGAAGGAACATGTTCCAGCCCAGCATATTAATGTTTCTTCATTGACAAGTATAAAAATGTTAATATAAATATATTTTTTTAAATAAACCCAAGTATTATGCAGTGTATCTACAAAAAAATGTAAGGAACAGGTAAACAAGATATATTTTTTTAGGCAGTGAGAGTATACCACCTTTGTGTACCACTTCAGGGCTGCAACAGCCGCACAAAATTTGAAGTAAAGTAAGCACAAAAGAGTTCCACACATTTGCAGTTGCAGGTGTCTTAGCACCTCACATTATCTCACTTCACAAAAATAACCTAGTTTCTAGTGCTGTTTTCTTTATTATAGGTTTAATCTTCTCATTTCTCTAATAATTTTTCTTTATTTGTGACACACTTTCATTAAGTGTGTAAGTAGGTAAAATTGATCAAAGTACAAATGAGAATGTCTAATTTCTTCCTTTCAATTCCTGAAACAAGTAAGTGGCAGCAAATATTTAAGTATCTGTTTAGAATAAGCCCGAGTAGAAATGGGGCAGAGGGATGTCTTTCAGTGTGGTTCTATGGTAAAATGAAGGATTGCCTTGCCTCCATGTCTTCTTCTGGTTTTGTTCCTATGCTGAAGATTTTGGCTTCAGGTGTAATAGCAGCAACAGTAACAATAATAAAAGTAACAGAAATAGTAATAAAAATAATACTTATAACACCAATGACTACTACTACCAATGCTAATAATGCATTGTTATTCTAGAACACAACAGGACAAGTACTAACCACAATAGCTGGAATAACCGGAATTGTGATAACTGTGGCTTTAATTCTGATCATGACTTCATCCACTGAGCTCATCAGAAGGTCATGCTATGAGGTTTTCTGGTACACCCACCACCTCTTTGTGGTTTTCTTCACTGGTTTAATAATCCATGGTATGGGGTAAGTATTTGTGTAAACTACATGGGGTATATGTACACAGTTTGAGATGAAACACCATCCAAATCTACAATCCCATGCTTTTCTACTAACAAACTGCTGGGATCTTTGGTGAGATTACAAAATGAAAAAAATCTGAAATTAAAATACACCACTTTTCTGAGGAATGAAAGCATTCTTCAGTTTATTCACCCACTTTTCTACCATCTTACAAGCTGTACTTTATCAATGAATGAACTTTCATGTTTGGGAACTGGGGACATTACAGATCAGGAATCAAAACTTTGTGGGCTCAAATTAGTAAGGGGCAGACCTTACGCTTATAGCTCTTGTAAGGTATTTTGCAAGAGATCTTGTAGAAGCTTGAGAAGCTTTCAGTATGTCATCTACCTTATGGTAGGTGTCTCCTCTGCCTCTATAAATGTAAAGTGATTTTGACATTTCTCTGGAAGGACCAGAACCCCAAATTTCCTCACCATAGAGACACACTGTGTAGTAGTGCTAGGCACCATACTACAAACCAGGTTTAAATGACTACAGTAACAAACAAGTCAGGCTTATGACTAGCCCAGCCAGATGACTTTTATGGACAGAGATTACTGTCTGGTTGCTGTTTCTCTCCCTGTTCCTCAGCACTTAGTAGAGGACTCTGGTTCTTACAGTGAGGGACAGCAGATGCATGGGACCTTCCCTGAGAAGCTCAGGGACTGATAAGTCCTCTGTCAATGCAGAGTGAGAGGAGCAAGGTGCCTAGAGCTGAAAACATTTCCATCTTCTGTTTCCAGCTCCACTGGCATCATCTGCTTCTCCCTTGTCTGCTATCCTCCACTTCCTTTTCTCATTTCTGTGTGATAGCATTCATATTAATCTACATTCACATTTTAATTCAGGGAGTGCAGTTTTGAGGTAAATCTCATGGTCTTCCTCACCCCGTGGACTTGGATCATACCATGGTACAGTCCCTGGGCTGCATAACCCAGTGTTTGGGGTGGAAATACACTGACAGGAACACATTGCTGCATTCCAAGAGCTAAAAAGTGATCCATTCACAGGACCAAGCCAGACCTAGTCCTAAGCCATAGGTAGCCCTCAATCATGTCCTGTGAAGGGCCCTCATCAAAGATTGTTTTGCTCTGTAGATCTTTTCCTGCTGGCTAGCTTGTGTACACATGGCTGCAAGCTGTAATTAAGATTTTCGGATCAGAGGGCAGTCATTCGGTGTTCACAGAATCACAGAATGGTTTGTGTTGGAGAGAACATTAATGACCATCTAGTTCCAGCCCCCCTGCCATGGGAAGGGACACCTCCCACTAGACCAGGTTGCTAAAAACCCTATCAGCCTGTCCTTGTGATCATAATACACTTTTTATGTCTATTTCATAAAATATTCAGATGCTATTGTCCACCACTAAAGTACAGACCACAATTCTTTGACAGTGGAACTGCCTAGCCCACAGCAGCGTGTGCATGTGCCTGTTCTCTGGAAGTACATGGATACTTCATCATGAAGCAGGGAACAGGCCAGCACAATGGTTTGTGGTGTGTTACTTTCCCCACCTCTTTCCTTGTGGTTTGAGAGTTGCCACATCCAGTTTGGCTTTGAGTGCTCCTGAAGTTGGCCCAATTAATTAGTCCCATTTTACAGAGGCAGAGCTGCAAGCAAACACTATAGACTTTATCCTGGCCTGATTAAAATGCCCCCTTCCCTCTCTGGCAAAACTTTTAGAATCTAACTTCAAACAACTATAATGAACCCTTTAAAACCTTTAAAACCTTCAGCTTTGGAAGCTCCCTCTGTCTAGCCAGCTGACCAGCGCTACTCACCAGAGACTGCCCCAGAACTGGGGCACTGGCTGAAGAGCCCTATCAATACCATTCAGTGAGCATTCTGCTCACTCCAGGCTGGGAGTACACTGCAACAGAGCTTCCTCCTGCCCCAGAACATCCCCTGCTAATGAAAAAGAGTCAAACCCCAAGGTTTCATCCCCTTTCCACTTCTTCCTCCTTCCCAGGTGGCTGAACAAACCTCACTCAAAACTAACTTCTTTTCTTTCTGTCTGAACAGGCAGCAGAGGTAAACTAAGTGTGGAAGTGCAAATTCAGAGAAACAATATGAAACAAACAGGATTTCCCCATAAAAATCTTCCTTCTCTGCCACACTAGGTGAAACACATTTAAACTGAACAGTCAGGATTGATATATTTTAAAAAATTTGTATCATTAACATTCCCAGAATTAAGGAAGCTAGAATTTAGTATATTTAGACAGTATACATCTAATTACACTCCTCCAACTTTATTCATAGCTTTTAAAAATACATTTAGAAAGCAGTAGAGAGAAGGTCTGTCACTATTAAATTTTATCACTTTACTAAACACTACCAGATGCTCAAATACAGAGGAGGTCAAAGAGCCTACTCCAAAGAGCTTGGAAATCAAATTTTGCCATGTACAGTAAAATGTACATTTTCTATGCAAGGGCTCTCTCCATTTCAGCTGCACTGATGGACACCAATACTACAGCACACTTCTTGCCTTTGGTCAAAAATTCACTGCAAAACTAAAGGAAAGATAATCTGAACGGGAGAACAGAACAGGTTTGAAATGAAATGGCCAGTTCTCAAACTTTCATTTATCTCAGAACTGGCATTTGATTACTACTGCAAAACCTAGAGAAACATAGAAACCTTGGGAAGAAGCATATCATTGATGAACATTTTTGTTTTAAGTCAGCTTGTCCGAGGTCAGACACCCCAGAGTCTGCTGCTTCACAATGTCACCTACTGTAAAGATCACTACTGGGAATGGGAGAATGCCACTCAGTGCCCTTTGCCAGAGTTTTCTGGCAACAAACCTGTGGTAAGAGTGATGCTTGTCTTCTGCTTTTAACTTATTGTCCTTTCTTGGGAGGCCAAATGTCTTAGGGAGCAGGGGGTTGGACCAAGTATGCCAGTGACTGGCACTTAGTGTCATGTTTAGGGAGTAGTTTCACATTCCTGTTCCACGACCTCTCCCTGTGCATTAAGATAGTGCTCCCAACCTCCTCTGTAATCAGTACCAACACATGCAGGTGAAGAGTTTTGTATACAACTTTGGTGTCATTAACAGCAATTTTTATTTCTGGAAGATCCTTTAGTTAGAAAACACTAAGTAACACTCTCTTTGAAGGGTATGATTATCAAAATTGTACTCTCTCTGATCTGTTGTATACATTTTTTTTTAATAATTCAGTATCACCAATATCCTTGATGTGCTCATTGCACAAAGATAGCCTTCAAGTGAAAACCTTATGAGGGCAGAGATACAGAAAGTACAGTAGATGTGTAAAGCTAGGGATGCAAATTAATATTATTATTTTAACTAACAGTGCTTTAGTATGAGTAGTTTAAATACCAAGGGAGAATAAGGTGAAGAGAAAATCATGTCCTTGCTTTGGGGCACACGCTTCATACTGTCCAGTCTTGATGTCTTAAGTTAGGTAAAAAGGAGAGAATTTAAAACAATGAATTATGGAAAGGAAAGGCAAAAGGCAGGAAAAATGTCCCACGGAAGGGTGATTTTGCTAGAACAAGATTGCAAATCCACAGGGGGTAATTAAGTAGCAGACTTGTACAGTATGTCAGATGTCTTGCATACAAACAAAATCATTTAACATTTTCAGCTCAAGATTTAGGTTGCTCATATGCAAGTTTCTGTTGTTTCTTCCAAAAAGAAAAAAAAACATACCAAAGGAAATCCTAAAGGAGAAAAATTAGCATTCAGTGTCTGGTAGCTCTTTTAATGGCTGACATAGATTTTTCTTAAACTAAACTATTGTTAGCCACTATCCAACCTGCATATTAATGAGAAAATGAATGCCTCTCTAAAAATTTCAGCTACAATGTCACCATAAAAATCAATACATGGCTACACACCATGAATACAGACGCAAGCTTGCTTCCAACAGCATGTCTTGACATTCATTACCATAAAACTAACTGGAAAGAACTTCCACTTCTATGTGTTAAACCTATTTTGTCACACTTTCCTGCCTACCCAGGGCCATACTTGCACAGTCACATTACTTTAAATGAATTGTGATAATACCATATGGCATATAGATCATCTATATGAACAGTGCCTTGCTGGATGTGTAATGTGCTATGGTGTGATGCCTGCTAGACACCACAGACAAATAGCACAGATTCACTCAGAGGCTAAAAAGCCATGGCGAGGTTTGTGCAGCACTGCCAGGGGCTGGTGCAGGTGAGGCAGCCTTGGAGCAGGGAGGGGACAGCCCTGTGCATGACTGGGACACTGTGAAGTGACCAGAGGGCACACCACGCTGGCTAGGGCTCCTGGGGGAGGGCTACCACAACAGAGGCCCTCTCTCAGTCATGCCACACCTGCTCCCCTGCTCCATATTTCAGCAGGTAGGAAGCAGCCCAGTCTGGCTCCTACTGGGGATGATGCAGCACTTCTCTTGCACCCGAGGCGTCTGGACTTTTGTCCTCACAGCCTCACCTGAGCCATCACCACCCTGTCTCAGTTCATTCTCATTAGAGGAGGAAACTCTGCTTGGGCAAGTATACTGATGCCCTGATTAGCCAGCCAGGAGTCGTGTAGCTTAGGAGCCCATGGTGGATGTCCCATTGTCCCAACCCAGCCAAGAGATATTTTGGATTGAACACTCCATTGAACTGGAGTGATGGCACATTTAAAATCCCAGCTGAGCTCTCACACAGGGTAGCCTGCAACCTTATCATTCCTGTCACATGCTTTTATTTACAGGTAGCACAAATGGAAGGAAGGAAAAACAGATCTCATCATTATTGTGCCTTGATATATGCAAATGTATTCAAGACATGAGATTACCCACTGTGCAGAGACACCTGTAGTATTTAGGGACAACGGATGTGTTGAGTTTCTGCTTTAGCTGAGAATCTTCTGGCTTATGCTGGTTTCTTCCCATTATTAAATTGTGCTTTTTTTTTTTTTTTTTTTTTTTAAGTTGATTTTCAAAAATTAACCTTGGGAAATTGCCACTCCATCCTCTTAGCACTTTCTAAGGAAGCCACATAATTTTATGGCTTGCTTCTCATAAAAAATACTTTACAACCCTTGCTACCCAGCTTGTGGAGTGAAGTGAATGTTTCAGCAAGTAAAGTTACTCTTTGGCAATTTTAAAAGCCACGTGATTGTGGAGTATCCAGTTTGCTAGAATGACTGGTGTAATTAATGAAAGTGGAAACAAAACAGTATCTCTTCCTGGGGGAAAAAACCCCATTCTTTTTAAATCATGAAGATTCCATTATATCTAATTATCTTAGCTATAAGTGCAACACAGTGAAATGATCAGCTCGTATAGCTTGATGCTTGAATAGCCAAGTATCTCTGATTGTTACAGTGATCAGTACATAGGATTAGCAAGTACAAGCACAGCAATCATCTGCTATACTTAAAAATATTACCAACTCAGTACCCCGGATCAAAAAAACCCTTTAATTGATAAAGAGTTGACTAAGGGATTAAATGGAAATGTATCCCATTTCTCTAATTGAATATTTGGGACTTAATGTTTTCTCATACACCATCAGAAAGCTCACAGTTGACAATAATAGCTAATCCTGTCTGCTTGCTTTGAAATACTTCAGACTTTGGTGGGGGGAAAAAAAAGTAATTCTATGGGTAATATTGTATAACTGTATGCATTTATACAGCTTCAAGTCCAACGACAACTATATGTAACAATACCTAAATAGATTAATCCTTTGCCTTTTAATAGGAAAAGATTTTAAAGGACTCTTCTTGGCCAGAGTACAGATAGATATTAGCACTGCTTTTGGACTGTGTTTGTGAGGGAGTCCCATATGTCTATTCCACAAGAAAGCCAGAAAAGCTATAGCAGCAACGCAAATACTCTCTTGAGAAAGACAAACCAAAAATTACAGAAAATCAAGTAATTTAATTTAGGCTACCTGCTGATTTAAACCAGAAAAGCAAAGTATTTTTGTAGACATTCAAATAAACATTGCTTCTTAATATGGAATTTTCTACAGGCTTGGAAGTGGGTTTTAAGTCCTATGGTGTTGTACATCTGTGAAAGAATTGTTAGGTTTTGGAGATTTCAACAGGAAGTTGTCATTACTAAGGTATGTAACAAGGCTCGCATATCTGCAAAAAAAACCTCATTATGTCAATGACTTTTTTATCGTTTTTAGGTAACTTCTCTATATTAGGAACCTCATTTTTCACTCCTAGCTTCAGCAACTTTTCAATCATTACCATGTTTTCAGCCAAGTATTGATTTTACATTTTGCATTTATTCCAATAGCAAATCCATAAGAATATTCCATATGGGATCAAACTTGATTAAAGAAGTACCGGATTTCACACCACCACAACACAAACATCTGTTTGTGGTCTCCCTTTTTAATGAACTAAAACCATGTTCCACTGCAATTAATGCCAGAGACTACCTTGACTTCAGTAGCAGCATACAGTTTTTACTTTAAAATCTGGAGGCTTCCAAGGAGATGAAGGGTTATCTGATCAGTTAGCATATATAGTCGAAAGCTCCACTAATACCACTTTAACAATTTCCCCCAGCTGTGTGCCAAGGGACTATTTAAGTCACATCAGAATAGATTGAGGATATTGCTACTGAACCAGCTGGGTCCACGTGTATCAAGCCAGGGATCAGGAACAGGTGTATCTTGTGAGAGGGGAACAGGATGTTGGATAAGTCTTGCTGCTGATTTCACAGAGTGGCTGTGATCTGAGAATCTCAGTATATTACGTGTGACATACAAAACTGCTGCTTAACTGAGATTACCTCTCTATAAAAGTGTATTAGAATTGAGCTCACTGTGCTTTTTTCTTTGTAATCCCACAGAGTTAGCAGTGTTACATGAGAGTAAAACTAGGAATTAAGGAGTTCTTCTAATCAATTAAGAAATACTTTTGCACAGGTTATACCAAGAAAATTGACAAACTGTTGAATTGTTACAGCCTTTCTTCTGCATCTTGCACTCAGAAGTCAAGCTGTCCCACAATACACAATGTACACGCTCTCAAGCCATTGGGCAACAACACTGCAACATGCAGGTTAGGATATCTGTGACCTAATGAAAACAAACATTTACCATTCTGAATGAAAATAAAATTTGTCCCTTCATCATTCTTTAGGTAGTGACACATTCCTCTGGAGTCCTTGAGCTCCACATGAAGAAACATGGCTTTAAAATGGGAGCTGGCCAATATATATTTCTACAGTGCCCATCTGTCTCACAGCTGGAGTGGCACCCTTTCACCCTCACCTCAGCTCCCGAGGAGGACTACTTCAGTGTCCACATAAGGCTCGTCGGGGATTGGACTGCAGCCCTTTTCAAGGCCTTTGGAGCAGAGGAAAAAGCTTTGAAGGAATTGTGGATGTTACCAAGGTTTGAATATGACACTATATATTTTAAAATGTTATTTCTAGATTTTAAAATAAATGTTAACATTTTAACTTTAATTAATTTTGCATGCATTTTTATGATACATTATTAGATGGTAGTTCTGGATTCATAAATACAACATTATGCTAAGAAACATCACAAACAAATAGCCATGAACTGGGGCCAGAAGCACCAAGAGGATGTATGACTAACCCAAGATTTAAAGTCCATATCAATATCCTTATCTCTGTTGCTACCATCTGGATGTCTTACACCTATATCCACACCTAAAGATATCTATTTTGGAAGATGGTTGTTTAATAAATGACACTGGAAGATATCTGCTAGATTTTTGCCTCTATGCTTATAGTATCCACCACTTAATATCCAAAATTCCAGGTTTTCCCTTTCAGTTACTTAGCTATTTTGAGGTTCCTGAAACATCTGCCTAAATCTTACTTCTTTCCGACAGTCTCCTTTGACCTTGCCTCTATTTCCCAAACCCTGCTCCACTTTATAAAGGTTATTTGTGTTCAAATTATGTATTTTTGGCATCTTAATACAAGGACAAAATTGATTCTCTGTTGTTCCAAGTTAGTGGGGATCCTCTGAAGTCAAAGGAGCCATCCTGACTTACTCCAGCCAAGGACCTGGCTCTATACAGAATAGATTCAAACCACGTAGATCTACTTCTGCACTGCTTGCAGGAATAGGGGAGATTTTCAACAAAGAAGAGCCCAGCACAGGATCATTTAAATTCTAGTGGAGTGTGTAGGGCCTGGGACTGCAGGGACTGATTTCCCCCTGGAAAGCTCATAGACACCACTGAGCTGCAGAGGTTTATTGGAGGTTGGGCGCAGACAGGAAAATCTGGTCCAGTCCTTGCATTGTATCAGTTAATAAGAATTAGAAATGAAATCAGTGCCTTTGTTAAAGTCAAATGGAATGAGAAGTATGCCATTTCAGCAAAACTGGAGAAAAAATTGTTCAAAGTGATTGACAGCAAGTGTAAAAATTGAGGAAGAGAAAAAAAGTTATCAAATGTTGCTTGCCACAATGCGGGGTCAAAATTAACAGTACTGTCATATATAAACACTCCTCTTTTTAATCTCCTTAAGGTGCTTTATGACATCCTTTAATTTCTTTCTTGCAATATACTAAAAGAATATTTCAATAGTTAATAGCAATAAAGCAAAAAACAGGTCTTTTTCACAGTTTCAATATCTAAAGTTATACACCAAATTGGTGACTATATTAAAAAATGACATATAGCAGACACTGTGCAGAAGACAGAAGACATAGCAACTGAATAATAGGGGAGGGTTAAGAATAAAGTGTGTGTTTTTTAATTACTTAAAGAGGATTAAAATGAAATGTTCATACATACATATAAGTAGCAAAGACAGTTGTGATTTCTGACAAATTTGGGAGCTAAAACCATAGAATAGACTATTAATGTGAAAATAATTAAGTTCCATGTTATGTCTCTTCAGGATTTTGACTTGACTTAATTGCTGGTTTAATACATTGCTCCAAAATCTAACTGCTCTTACAGACAGGAGTACTACACAATCATCATGGTGATCAGCAAATGTTTAAATTCTAAAAATGATCACAGAATCCGTTAATGATATTTTTCAAAACTAAATATTTCTCCTGCCTTCCTCATAAATCTAATTTCTTTTCTAATGAAATGGATAGGAAGAATATGGACAATCCAAACCACAGAGAGAAAGTCCACAGCCCTATTTTCTACATGTCTTCAGCAAATGTAAATGTAACATTTTTTTGTCTACTTTGTTTACTACCTTCCTACCTTCGTCCACTCTATCTAGATCAAATGAATGAGTTGCATAGCTCAGTTTCTCCTTCTCCTCTTTCTCCTCCCTGCTTCTCTGAGGCTTTGTATTTGGCTAAGCTGTGTAGGTATTGCTGAGTAAAGCATTCAAACCAGTGATGGGATCTCTGTCACCCGAGGATTTAGGAGCAGACTGACAAGACAAATCTCTTCAAGGGATGATTCAGAAATAATTGAACCTGTCTTATAGCACAGCAACAGACTAGAGAATCCTTGAAATTTCTTCCAGATCAATTTTTTCTCAATCTACTGACAACAATGAGAATTGCTTCCAGTCTCACATTGAACTACATAGAAGGCTTATCTGTAAGCTGTTCTTAGGCACTATAGGTATATACCATAAATTAACCTTATTTTACAGGAATTTTTGAATGCTCAAAAAATACTGGGCTGGGCAATAATCTAAATAACTGTACATATATAAAAAAAAAAGATCTTGATGTCTAGGGTCAGATTTCCAGCAATTATGCCAGAGTAGCTCTTTTGTTTGCTACTGTACTTGCAGAGCATTTCGAATATTGAAATAAAATGGCAAATATTTTTTAGGGCTTTTAAAAGAGTAACAATAAGGTTTGAGACACATTGTGTCCCTATATTTGTATGTAGCATTGCTTGGGCATCCCCCTTTCTTATCCTGTTAAAACACTTCATTTTAATTATGTGTGCCTCTTTCTTTGCACTGTTTAAGGATAGATTTTAAGCATGATTCATGCAGTAAAGAGCACAAAATAACAGAAAATCTAAAGGGAAGAAAAAACCTTTTTTTTTCCTAAGGACTGGGTGTTGGTGAAACCATCTTCCGAGCATGTATGTGGTATAAAGACAGTGCTGGAAAGAGCACTCCAAAGTACTGTGTGTATTTACATTTCATGTTGCTAAAGGAATGAATCTGATTATTCAATAATCTTTTTCATCTCTAATTTTGACCAAAATTAATTTCTTGGCATCAGCAACATTGATTACAGGAGGCAGCAATATCAACAAGCATGTCTCCTTATGCATTTTTGCCTTTACATCAGATACTATGTACAGTATTATGCCAAAAATGTGCTCCTGAAATACTGCTTTTTCAGAGAGAGCTGAGAAAACAGTAGTTCCCTTGCATATTATGACCTTTTTCTTGCCTTCCCTTTTACTACTTTAACTCAAATACAGAACTTCTAAAAATGATTAGTATAATCTGTTCCTCTTTACTTTGAGATGTACAATATAACAAATAAAGCTCTAAAACAGGATGCTTTTCAGTAATTCATAATTAAATATGCAAATTCCACAGCTAAATTTGGACATGCAATTATATGACTAATCACATTTCAGAAAGCCAGAAAATTGCAATTGCATGCTTAAATAGATGGCCAGGCCCCAAATCCACATGGGTGCTCTTGTTCTCTCATTTCAGAAAAGACAGTTGCTTTGCTATTAAATGGCACTCACTGAAAATTAAATGTATTTGTATGGGCAATTTATGTGCCATCTTAGACATGTATTTTCTCTTTTATTTTAACAGAAATTCAGTTTTGACAATGTGTAGCCCAACAAATGGTAACCTTTCTGTCACTTTATGTGTTGTTGACTCCTGACTAAATGTTTTTTTGCTGTAGACTGGCTGTGGATGGACCATATGGATCTGCAACCACAGACATCTTCCACTACCGAGTCAGTGTGTGCGTTGCAGCAGGAATTGGAGTCACACCATTTGCCTCTATTTTAAAATCCATTTGGTACAAATGCTGCAACCCTAACACAGTACTGGCACTGCAGAAGGTAGGTGGAAAAGTTTATTGCTTCATTAAAAAGTTCCACAAGTGAGCCTACTTAGCCAGGGGAGAGAGGCAATTCAAAGCTAGAGGCTCGCTTGAGTGCTTTAACTCGCTCTGAGAAGCAGTCACTCCCTTTCTAGTTGCCTTAGGAACTGTTGTGGGGTGAAGTCTTCTGAACTCACTGTCATTCCCCAAGAAAGAAGGTAGCCCAAGCTGGAATGTTTTTAGTAAAAGTTGAAGGATCAGATTTTCAATAGCAACTGGAGATAATTGTGGAATGTCTTTCACAGCTAGACAGATAATTAGGGAGCTGCAACAGAAACTTATCCTCTTTCTTACTAAAAATAAATCCTGTGATGTCATCTCAATCAGAAGTGAAGGTCAGCACTTGCTCTTTGTCCAGGTGCAAGTTTCACGAGGGTCCTTCAGCAGCATGTCCTGGTCCAGAAGGCTGAATTCAGCAACCATTTGCTGCTTTTCTCACATTGCAAAGTCAGGATATTAACCAGCACAGAAGGAATATAAAAGGCATTTAAGCTCCGGATGAGATGCATATATCAAGATGCATATTACTCCCTCGAACCCCTTTAATTATTTTGTTGAAAAAATATGTTCAGATCCATAAGGTAAAGATGGCACAAAATTAATTAACATACTCATAATTTTCTAACCTGTTATACACCTTCTGCTAATGGCATGCATGGGAAGCAGCACTGGGGAGTAAGGTGAAGAAGAGATAATAGGTGAAGTGGGGTGAGGGCAAGAAGGTAGCATAGAAAAAAATCAGCATTAAACATTCTCTTCCATATCCATCATGGCAAGTGGTAGTTTGTGGACCCTACAGCTTTTAGGCCATTTTCCAGTGTAAAAGCTGAATCAGGAACTGTTCAACATTTCGCATTTAAGGACAAACATTGAAATTGCATTGGAAGGGACAGATCTCTGAAAGGGTCAATACATATGGAGCTGATTGCAGGACTAAGGGGCTGATCTTTTTAAATGAAAGAGTGTTAAAACTGGCATCTTAATGACGAGCTGCCACTGAAAAAGCATCTGGGATTTTAGTAACTGAGGAGTTGAGGACAGGTTCAAATTGCCAGGAGGGATCTTTGAGGCAGAAAAAGTACTGAGAAGGGAGGGAAATAAAAATGGAAATATATGCTATTTGAAAAAAGAAGTACATTTGCAAACACTACGATCGTACCAGGATGATCTTTTTCACTGGAAGGAGAGCTACACATATGCATACAAACTTTATATATGTAGATTATGTATATTCTACATGTATACAAGTAAAAGTGTTGTTGTTATTATTGTCATTGCTGCTATCTTAAGGGGGAAAGAACAGAATTTAGCTACGCATCAATAGAATACTTGAGGGTGTTCATTCATAGGGAGAATTAGGGAGAATTTCAGCTAAGTGTGCCTGCAAAGATAAATGCATCATGCATTCTGCCATGGTTTTCTGCTATAGAGTTCAGTTTTTCTGAATTCCTGTGAAATACAAAATTATCAAGATTTCTACTTGTCTTTTCTTTATATCTTGGCTTCCTTATTGGTGCAGTGGGAATAGCGATGTTTTTCACAGGTGTTATGAGGCTAAATTTCATCAGTGCTTGTAAAATATTTTGAAAGTGTGGATGAAAGGTCATGGGGAAGTTCACAGCATTACTTAAAAAAATTTAGCAGTCATCTCAGTGAGAGCGATTAATCTCAGGGTAGCTCCGCTTTTTTTTTTTTCCATTGGTTAAAAGCTTCCACTTGTGGTATAATTACAAATAATTTAATCTTCCTCAAAGTATTCAGCACTCTCTTTTTGCCATGATGAGTACCATAGAAATGTCTATTAAGGAAATAAATAAGAGGTTTTTCTTTTTTTTAACAACTTCGTTTTGATTTGAGTACAGCTATCATTACGGTTATTAAACTAATATTTCTTAGTGTTGCCCACATATGGTTGAGATATAAATACTCATAGTTTCCATAATGTCTGCAGCTGTATAATTTAAAAAACTCAACAAATCAAAAGGAGTACACATTTATCTAATTGATTCTTCACAATTAAATAGCCTTAGAGCCCTCATTTCCCGATCATTTTTTGCATGTACTACCAGTCATGGTTGGAAAGTTTCTACTGGCTTTAGTTATGCATAATATGATTTTTTTTTTCACATTAGTGCTCTCATTTTTCAGATCAATTGCTACTGAAATTGATAAAATTGTACTGATCCATCAGATTCTAGTGTTAGCAAACATCCACTTTCTCTTCCCTACAAAAGACATAAGAAAGGTCCTACTGAGTAACACCAAATATCTATCTAGCCCCATATTCTGTCTGCAATGGTGGCTCTTCATGAACACCTAGAGAAAAGTATACAGACCAGAAAAATCAGATGGTGATTGGTTTTTACAGGACACCCTCACCATTGAGCGACTCGTAGCTCAGTAACGCCTTGATACAAGAGCTGTACTTCTGTCTTTAATATCCCTTTGTGGCTTTTTCTTCCATTAAGTAGTCTAATTGTTTTTTGAATCCATGTAGACCTTAGACAATCATAGCATGTTCTGGCAGTAAGTTCAGCTACATACTGAGAGGAAAACACAATCAGCTTCTTCCATTTGCTTTGGGACCGACTTCCACACCTGAGGTAAATATCTGCCACAGTCTCTAGTCCTTCTGCACAAAAATCTTGTCTTGAAGACCTAAAAACCTAGGCTCTTTCTTCTGTTAAATGTAACCATCTTTCTGACCTTTTTTGATAACAGTTTAAGCTTTTTGCTTCAAATTTAGGAATATGATTTTGAACCTTGTTATGCATTTATGGGAAAGGCCATTTGCTGCCACCCTAAGTCAGTGCCTCCTGTAGGCTGCCAAATCCCCACCTCCTCCATGACCTCTGATTTTTTTTTTTGTTGGTTTTTTGGCGGTTTTTTTGGGGTTTTTTTGTTTGTTTTTTTTTGTTTGTTTGTTTTTGTTTTGTTTTGTTTGTTTTTTTTTGTTGTTGTTGTTTTTGTATGCTACAGCATACAAAATGTAATGTAGTATAGCCAAGAGCATGAAGGACTGGATGCTTGCTGGGAGGTGCTCACCTGCAGGGGTAAGAGGTTTTTGCAGGGATATTCATGCCTAGGAGAGAGCAGCAAGAGTCAGGGATGAGGGGTGTCCTCCTTGGACAGCCCTTTAGTGAAAAGCTGGCTTTGCCCAGAGCTGCAGCTCCAACTCTGCCCTCAGGGAGCAGGGAGAAACAGATGCTCATCAACAGATAATTATTAATGACTTTCCTCATGATGGAAGCTGATTTACAAAGAATGTTCTTTCACCTTACAGGAAAGAGGTAACACAGCTCTTGCTCTTGTCCATTGTATAAAATACAGGATGTGGGAAACTGAAAAATAAATATCCATGAATTGCAAGGGAGCAGAGCATTACAGAAATAAGCAACTATTCAAACCCCTGCTTTGATCTGATTAATAGCAATACTACATCTAACTCAATTTGCAAAAAGAGCACTTGGAAAATTTAAGACAGTTTACTTGGGCAAACCATCAAGCTGATAAATGCAATTGATGGCAGTAGGGTGGGTGGAGACTAATGAAACATAAATCTAAACCAGATTTTTAAGGGTCCTAAATAATTGCAGTCAGTTAATAGTATGAGGCTTACAAGAAAAAAACAGGATTCAGAATAATCTTTAATTATATAAATGCACTGGAGCTACTTTATTCTACTGTTTTAATAAGGATTAATTTTTTGGTGCATTTATTGTATTTTAATTACATATGTAACATGTTGTGCTATGCTATGGGCAGTCAGTGTAAAGAAAGGAAGACTTCTTTGTAAACAGCATTTATTTTAACATATTAGACTAGAAGTCCTCTTTGATCTAAGGGAAACTAATTCCTTTTACCCATAGGCCATACTTCTTCACTATCTCTCTTCTTTCTAAGATTATAATCGCAGCCAAAAATACTTCTAATATTGACAGTCTTTCTTCATCACCACACGCCTGCCACCTCTTAACGTGAAAATCAGAGGCAATGCAATGGGTGCCGCGGGATGAGCTTAAGGAATTTTTGCAGCTTCAGAAAGCTCCATCCTTTCCTTAGAGGAGTGTGCAGCGGTGACTTGTTCCAACCAGTTGACCGGCCATTGGAACAGTTCTGCAGTTCAAAGACTGTATTGTCTCAACTCATTGGCTAGCTTTCCTTCCTCCTTCCCTGAATGTGCTTATCTCCCAGTCCTGCCCACTTGCTCCCAGTTGCTACCCCATGAACAATTCTTTACTCGTTTAGAAATACATATCTCCTCTCCACACACATGTACTAAATATACATTTCCATAAAATGAACTGCTGAAAAAACTTGAGAAATAAGATGATCAAGTAGAGTCTGGGGGAAGAAAATTCTCACTACAAATCAACAGCTATGGTGTGATACAGACTGACAGCACTCAGTGGGCTGATTTTCAAGGCGCTGAGTATATAGAACAAGTGAGGACTTTAGGACGCAGACACAAAAAAGCTACATACAGGTTAAGGCTATAAACCTTACCTAGTTTTGGTAATTTAAAATAATGCTGTTGTTGGCCACAAATATGTAATTCTATAACATCAGTGGGCTTGCTTTTTCCTCATAACCTATGCCAGGATAAATCAGCAGCAACTCCCCTCCATAAAGCAATGAGGTCATATTTAAGACAAAACACTGAAACAGAAGGGGAAAAAGCAAACAGCCAAGATGGTTAGTACTGAAGTTCCACAGACAGTCTTATTCCTGGGCTGTAAAAATACTCTACTTAACCCTGAATGCCTTATCTCTGTTTCTGGGATCATACATCATTTATATTTCTTACATAAACCACAGATGGTCTCTTACAGTACACTCAGATCTAGGAAACATCTCAAATTACTGTTAGTGTCTTTCACCAAATCTCCACTGAAGCATGGTATTACCACATTTTTCTCCCACCACCTTACCAGAAGTCTGACAGCCTAATATATTATATCTTTGGGAAATCTCTAGCTAGCTTTCTGGTTTCTTTCTCTGGTTTTTCATTTCAGAAGTGTCCAATACACATTTTTACCTCATTGATCCTGTGGAAAAGGGTTAATGATTGCCTTGGGAACATACCTTCCAGATCACCTTTGATATTGCAGTACAATAAAAGAGAGGGGCTGGTGAGCAGAGAAGGAGATGGGTTGGAGAAAGCTAAAGGATTTTGCAACAAAATAAAAATCCCAGTCACAATAAAATAAGTTCCAGTTATTCTGTTTTTATAAACTTATACATTGTCCTTCCTGCTGTTCTTTCACATCTGAAACTGTGTATTTTTAGACTCCTCCATGTTTGTGAATTTCTTCTTTGGATAAATTATGAAAATACACAGCCTGCAGAGGCCCATTCGAGGTTTGGCACCATCTGGTCAAAATAATGGTAGAGTGTGTGGCAAAAGCTACAGAATTTGAGTAATAGGAATTGCAACCAGATTTATCTTGTAATTGTGCTTCAGACTGCCATCAGGATAGTGCCTGGGCAGACAGCCTAGGAATTTCAGATATTCATCCTCTGGGTAGTACAGGAACTCACAGTTGAGTTGTCTCCACACCTGTATTGGCTTCATACAGGACACTGAGCTGAAACCAACAGGGATGGACTGGTCCCAGTGCTCTACACAGCACAGCATTACTAGAGGAGATTTCCAACTGGGAAATCATGATGGTGCTGAAGACTCCCTAAGGTAATTCAGAGCTTCAGTGCATTGATAAGATCCTGACAAGGGAATTTCATCTGTCCTGAGGCAGTTCCTGTTGCAAATTTTATTAACTTGTACACAGACAAGACATTTGCAAATGGTCATCAGAAACCATTCCTGCAGAATTGGTCATATAGGGCAGCCTTCTAGAAATAGCTAATTAGTCAGAAGATGCTTTATATGCAGTTAAGACAACAGATCACAATAGATCATGCACATGCAGGAGTGGTCACAATGATCCCTGGGCCAGCTGGCTATAAAAACTGGGCAGAAAAAGGTTCTTGTGGACTCTCAGTGTTCCAGCTGAAGATGCCAGAGGAAGGACTCTTGAAATAGAAACTCATCATCATATGGACAATGACTAACAGTCTTGTTTGAAAGATATTTTTCCTATGCAAGCATTACCTTATGCCAAGATATTAATAAATTAGCTTCTTTCTTTAAAAAAAACCCAAAAACCAACAAACTCTGCTATGTTTTTGATTTACTGCAATAGAGTAGGAAAAATAAGCCATAGGAATGATTAAAGGATGCCTCTCAGTGGCAGTGATCCCAGGAACATTTGGTTTGCCATAGACACAATTATAGGATGACTTGATCTCATCCTCTAATTTCTACCTGCAGAATGAAACTTTGATAACAGGCTCTCCAACCCAAAAGACACCAAACAAAAAAGATGAAAAGTGAAATTAGTGAAATCTGGATGAGAGAAATTGCGTCAATTTTTGATAGAGAGGAGGGTTTCAAGCAATAGAAAATCGATCAGGGGATAGCAGTTCATTTTATCCCTTTGGCAATTGTAAATTTAGTTTCAGGTTTCTCTAGGAACTAGATGCTCCAAATTAAACATGAAATACATTTTTTAAAAAGGAATAGGGACTATTTCTTAACTGTTTTATACAGGTCATATGACTTGAAGAACATAAGTACCTTTTGGCAACATCAAGAGTTAGCCTATGGCATAAGGTCTTGAGAAACAAGGAATTCCTTGCTTCAATGCTGAATAAAACTGAAATTAAATAAATCCAAAATTTCAAATAATCATCAAATTATTTGCAAGAAATGAAGGGCTAGGTATTAAAAGTCAAAGCAGAGATGCACTGGCAGGGCTTTATGGGAAGCTTGTCCATTGCCTACTTTCATTTGCATATTAATATATTCACTCATTGTTTAAGATGACAATCAAAATTTTAAAATGTCAAAATGATGTTCAATTCTGTTTACTATAAATTTAGTGTGGAGAAGAATCACATACTATATGGTTAATGAGTTGAGCCAGTAATTAGGAAGTTTTATTGAAAGTTTGCTTCTTGTTAAATCTCTTTACTTTATTTGACAGGTTTATTTTTACTGGATTTGTCGAGACCCATCAGCATTTGAGTGGTTTGCTGATCTTCTGTTCCATTTGGAAACAAAAATGGCTGAAAAATGGAAAAATGATTTTCTAAGCTATCATATATTTCTTACTCACTGGGATGAAAGTCAGGTAATAATGAAGCTGTTACAAGTCTGAGTTAATGTACCTTGCTTTTCCAGTATGGTAACATATGGAACTGGAACAGCTGAATAAATGATGGATGAAGCAGAGAGACAAAGAACTGTAAATATAAAGATCCTAAGATGTCTGTTTACGTCTCACATTTAGGAAAACAGGAATGGAGAAATCAAGCCAGTGATTCCTCCAATCCTGCATCTTGTCTTGGGCAAAGATGGTTACCAGGTGTCTCACAGAAAAGTGCATAGAGCTTTCAGGAGATCATCAAGGGATATTTTGTCTATGTCTTAGGAACAGTCTTTCATTTCTGTCATTTTTGTGTTGCAATGTTGAAGACTGTCTAAAAAGTGTAGGTTTCATTTACTCTTGTTATTTAGTACAACTTCTGTTGCATTAATTAATATATATATATACATAAATATATATATAT